>SAUE01000039.1:76898-91069 GCA_009724625.1 Deladenus siricidicola | reverse complement strand
TGAAAAACGAGAATACAAAAGAAGGAAGAAAAAAGAAAGAAAAAATTGGAAAAGCACAGAAAGTAGAGAAAGGAAAAGAAGATGAGTCAAAAGCCGGGACACAAACATCTTTATTTCCATTTTAATTCCGAAACATTTCCTTCATTTCCATGCTTGCCTAAGCCGAGAAAAGAAAGAAAGCTTCAAGAAAGAAAAGAACAAACGAAAGGCAGAAATTCACTTTTTTGGTATTTTTCATTCATTTTGAAGGGTTATTTCAACAAATTTTTGTAATCAATTTCAATTCTTAAAAAAATGTATGAAGAATTTGCTTTACAGTAACACTTTATGGTAATTCAATACGGTAACACTCACCTTTTAGCCAAAAATTTACCTATAAATTTCAATGTACATATATATTTCCGAATTATTTTAAATTAAATTTTTTTAAATTTAAATATGTTCTATACAGTAGTACTTCATACAGTATCTCTATAGTATTACCACGATGACAAATAATGTGATATTTCAATAAAATCAATCGTTAAGTTTTGAAAATTTTAATTTTGTAAAATATTGAAAAAAGGGGAATTTTGTTGGATTTTTTGAAACATTTCGCAGGAAAATTTTTTTCCAATAAATCCAACCAAATTAAACAAAAAAGTAAAGTTTTTCGCTTTTGGTTTTATTTGTTCAATTTTTGTTTTTCGCTAAATTCACCAAATATTTTAGTAATTTGACAGTGAAAATAATAATTGTTTTAGAGCCTAGGATAACAACAATAATAACAACAAAAAATTCGCTGTTAGCGGTGGTTTGTCGTTGGATGTTTTGATCGCTTTTAAAGTAGCAAAATTGTTCATTTTGTTTTTATTTTTTCACATTTCTCAGTGATTTTGGCGATTTGGTGTATTCAGATGCTGGTGCCTATCGTATTCAGTTGGTGTCTGTCGTATTCAGATTACCGTATCGCCCTTCACATGGTGGTGGTGGGGGGGGCGAATATGCGTGGTTTATTGTGTCAATTACATACCTACACAGGATGGGCGGAATTCCGAAATGCAAAAAAGACAAAAATTTGAAATTTTTAATTTTAAAAATTTCGAATTTCGGCCGTTTTTGAGCTTCAGAATTTCGAATTCAAAATTTTTTCTGATAACTAACTAACTACTACAAACACAAAACAGTTTGGGGAAAGAAAAACCATTTAAAAGCGCGTGGAAATCATATACATATATATGTATTTTTGGCATGTTTAGAATTGAGACGGCTTTACGGAGGCGCGGGTTTGGCCGGGATTTCCCATTACGAACTTGAAAATTTATTAAAATTTTTTTGTCCAACTCTGATGTAGGAAGGAAGAGACAATCGTAAGAACAAATGTGATTTTCGTTGGTGGCAATATTTTTATTTTTTTAATTGTATTATTTCAATTTTTTTTCTTGAAATTTTCTTAAAAAAAGTTTTTTAAATTTTTTTATTCAGAATTTTCCAAAATTTTCCAAATTTTTTAATCAATTTGTCGACTTTTTTTCGAAATGTTTTATCGATCAAAATGTCAGTTTTTATGCTCGGATTTATTGAGGAAATAATTTTCGATTTATAATTTGAATTTTTTATGCTCACCAATAAAAATGTAGTGAAATCATTTCGTTGTACTTAAAATATGTATTATAATAAATTTTAATGGAAATCCAAACATAAGTTTGCTCTAATCATTTCGTTTATTGGATAGCATTAATAAGGCTAGCACACACACAAAAAAGCGAGGAAAAACAATGAAAAATGTTTAAAAAAAGTAATTTTTGATTTCTCCTAAAATAAAGCGGCCGAAAAAATGCAACATAAAAAACGCGACAAACACACCTTTCTTTCAGCTAAAGCATTTCCGAGCATTTTTTTGCCCATCGCTTTGAGTCATTTCGCCAATTTCCAGCATTCTTTGTCTCTGCTTCTCTAGCCTTCCTTTCTCTCTCTTTCTCGCAAGCGGATCCTTCATTTTTTCTGATCCTTTGTTACTATCAATTCATAATCCACGAGTACATACATATAAATATAGGGAGGACAACACCAACAACAAACACGATAATTACAACAGCTCAACCACATTATCCCGATTTTCAAAAAATTTTCAGTGCATTTTCTCTTAAAAATCAAAGTTTATTCACGTTTAGATGAATATCAATATTGCGGAAATTGTATACGATAACTTTGTAAGCCTCGTTTGTGTAGACCATTTGGTGACAAAATGCTCATTTCGCGGCGATTGTGCATGTTTTACCGTCAGAACACATTTTGGGAAAAATACAAAGTTAATATTGTATATGTAAAAATAATGTTTGTTGCAAATTTTAAAATAAGCTTTATACATGCAGTATGCTTTGGTTTATAATATGCTTTAGTAGGAACCATATAGTGCTATTTCAAAACTTTTTAATTGTGTGAAAAAGATACTAAAATTGTTGATTTGATAATGTAATGGTTGTTGTTGTTGTGCTAATGCTCTACTTCTTGTGATTTTCACTCATTCCTTAGCTCTCTACCTTCTATTATCATTTACCAACCCCTCCCTTCCCGAATCCCCATCCCTTTATATGTATACATATACATAATATATGTATGTAAAAATAAGAAATTGGGGCTTTTATCTCCCTCCCTCCACACAAGAAATATTAAAATGGTTACAATTTTCATATACATGTGTGGTAAATTATACTGTAGATTCACATTGTGGTTCGTCTATTTCAATATTTTGCTTTGAAGTCTTAATAAAATGTCTTCATAAACAGCACAAAAATGGGTTTTTAATTCATATTATCCCTGTGATCTGAGAATCTGGTGTTCGTATGGTCTTCCAATTTTTCATAAAATTCGGCTACAAACTCACTGAAAAAAACAAATCTATTTTTTAATTTATTATTGGTGGTTTTTAAAAACCGCAGTTTCTTTTGTAGTGAAGCGAATGCGAAATACATGACAAAAAATACATGACACAAGCTCGAACACATTTGAGATTAGCTGCGCTTTGAGCTGTGACAACATATGACGCAGGATTTTTTTGATCCACCCAGCATTTTGTCTCAAAAAAATTAACATTTTGTGTTTTCACTGAAAATTTAAAGGGCTATTTGCTAAATTTTTAATAATTTTTAGAAAAATATTCCAAAATAAATAACACGTAATACTTAATTATTCTTTATTTCATTAAATGTCATGATTAAATAAAAACATAATGATTTCAAAGAATAAAATAATGTTAACAGATAATTTGTGCAATTCACGTTTTCGGGTAAACAATGTTTAGCTTTTTACATTATGACGCTTTTAAATTAGAATATTTTAGTGAAATGAGTGAGGATACGCTTGTGGCGACGGCACTTGTGACAACAACAACAAACTCAATGACAACAATGTTGTCTGCTCAACAACAACAACAACTACTACAACAAAGAGCTATACAACAACCATTTGTGACCGTCGCCCAGCATCAGCAACAACAACAACAAAGTAACGGTGTGAGTAACAACGACGGAAATTACAGTGGCGGAAAAGACGGTAGCAGGGAAGCAAACCTAATTTCCACCAATGACGGATGTGTGGATGGTGTACTTAGGAGTCTGACAATGAAAAATAACATTAACACTTTGAACGGCACGGAAAAATTTTACCAACAACAACAACAGCAACAACAACGGTTACAATTACATCACTCCTTATTGTCTCACCAACTAGTCAACGGCAACAACAACAATAGCAACAACAATTTCATTGGCATGGATGTGATGGCTTCAAACGGTACGCTTAAATGTAATGAGAACGGTGCGCTTGTAAATGGATTATCGGAACAAATTGTCAACAACAACAGCAACAACAGAACTGAAATCGAATGTCGACCAATGCAAAGAAAGATTACGGTATCAACGACATCCGATCCGGCGCTAGACAAAATGACACCAATTGTCGGCATTGTTCCCAGCGCATGCTCGGTGAATACGGTAATGCCTGGCCCGGGTGCGTGGTATCACGAAGGCAATGGTTGTGGCGGTGGCGACGAAAGTTCGGGCTTCTATTCGGGTGCTTCTGGCTTCTCGGGCTCAGGCTCGGCGGCTGCGAGCTGTGGAGCGCCGGCCGATTGCTCTCCACCCTCGTCCTCCTGTCATGGCGGCATCGGCGGTGCGGCGGACTTCGACACGAATTTCGACGACGAATTCGACCAACTTCTGCTCAAGTCAACGGACCCCAATCTACCCGGTTCGAGGAATGTTACCGAATCTGTTGAAGTGCCTAGCTCTGAGCACGTCGCTGAAATAGTCGGCCGTCAGGGTTAGTGTTTTTTTTAATTTCAGAAATGCTTAAAGTCGTAACATAACAAAACATTTAAGAAAATTAAGTTTCAAATAGAATTGTTTAGTGTAAATTTAGTAAAAAAATCGATAATTACCTTTCAAAAAGTACATATTATTTTTTTCCCATTCTCAAATTAAAATTAAACAATTCTGAAGGGTTTTGCTGAAAGAATTTTTCTATTCTTTTCAGTTTTTGGAAGGGGAAGATTTACAAATAATTATTTTTTGCGTAGAATGAACATGTCGACATAACATGTCGTGGGGAAAGCGGATATACAGAAAACAAATACTATGCCAAAATAATTACTTCACATCAATACTACATATATACATATATGTATGTATTACGCTTCTATGTAATACATATGCACACATATACATACATGTACATACATTGTTTTAAAATACAATAAATATAATTTTTAAAGTATAATTTATTTAAAAAAAACCCTTCAAAAATAGAAGAAATATTTTTTATTATCATTTTGATCTTCAAAAAATATATTTTTCATTTTTTAAAACAACTTTAAATTAAAAAACTTCACAGATATATTACTTTTTAGTGTCTTTTCCAAATGCCTTCTTTTTGAAGAAAACGATCGCGTTAAAGCGAAAATTCTCATACATGTGCGCCATTTCTTCTTATCTTTCGCGATTTAGCGATTTTATGCATTTTATCACCTAATTTCTTTCACCAATTTTATCGAATTACATCTTTTCACTTCGATTTTCCGATGTCCTTTTTATGTTTTATATAATGGCATTTAGAAAAAAATTCAGCTTTGAGCTTTTTTCCGTTAATATAATTTTTAAATTATGCAAAAATCTCGACAAATTCCAGGAAATAAATTTTAGAAATTCCATATCCCCGAATTATATCTTGGTGGAGAAGCCGTGGGAGCAAATTCGATTGAAACATTTTTTAAATAACATTTGGACACAATATAAAAATTTTTTTTCGCGTCTGAGAATTGGCGCCATATTTGATTTTTTAATGTTGCAAGAGCAATTTGATATTTATTTATTTGGCGAAACCGAATTCTTTCCGATCTTCTAACCTTGAATCATCTTTTGACGTGCAACAACGATAACAACAAACAACACCAATAACAAAAATAAAAACATTAAAAATACATTAATTTTTTAATGGAAATTGATTTTTTTTAATTTGAACTTCAACAAAGAATTTTTATTCCATTTGCTCTCACTTTTATTATTATTATTGTTATTGTTATTAAATTTTCTTCTCAATTTTTTTTGACATGTGTTATAAATTTTCAATTAATTTTAAGTAGGGAAAATGAAAAGAGGAAAGCTCTTAATTTGGAGTGGAATTTCATGAAAAATGATCGATGATGTCAAAATAAATGACTTTCCCTCCAAAAAAGACAGCTCATCCCACAAAGCCGGATTAAAATCCGTTCAAAAACTAATTTTTGAGCTTTAAAAAACTTCTAATCCTCTATCCACAAAAAATCGTAGGATTTGACTATTTTTTCTTTCTTATATTTTTTATTTTACTTTTATAATTTTACTTTGCTGTGAACAAAAAAATTGTTCACAGCAACAAAAAAACTATCTTCTATCAAATTTATTTATGACAAAGGATAATCTAATTTTTTTACTTTGTGTTTAAGGTTCTTTTTTGTGTGTGCTGAGGAGAACCTTAAAAGATTTTGTATTTCAAATTGTGGAAAAGTTGAAAATTAATGACCTCATTTCGCCATAAAATAAAGCTCGTTTTTAATTGAAAAGCGTGCGTAAAATGTAATTACCATGGCACAAAATGCAAATGCAATTATTACGGCACCCATTTACGGTTTGAAAATCTTTTTTTAACAACAAAAAATATTTTTCGCTTGGAAGAAAATTTAAGCAATTTTCAACTTATTCCAAAAAAGTAATTTTCGCATACATTTTCGCACACAAATTAACGTAAAAACGTACGCAAAAATAATTTAATAAACAATTGTTTGAAAATTTTCATAGAATTAGGACGAAAAAAGAAAAATAAGATCGAAGATTAATTTGAAAATCGAAGATTGTGTTAATCGGAATTATTCAAATGAATTTTCAGACTATTTTCAAATTTGGAAATTCTTGATTTTAAAATAATTATTTAACGTCTTTTAATTCCAATACTTCGAAATTTTGAGTTTTCTATCGTAATTTTCCATTCGTCTTTTAGCGTTTACTGTGGTGAAAATAAAATAAGAAATTAAGGGACATATTCGAAAAAGAAGAAAAGCAAAAGTAGAGAACCTTTTGAACAATACAAAAAATCTTTCTTTCTTTTGATATTCTCAGAAAAGAGAAATTGCGAAAATAAATTAGACGAAGGTAAGGAAAAGAAAGAAAATTGTCGAGAAGGAAGAAAGAAAGGATAGAAGAGGATTTCATTATTCACGTTGCAAATTTTGCAATTTTCAAAGAATACATACAAAATGCAAAAATAAATACAGAGCGCAAGACACAAAACTGAGAGTATGAACAAACATCATTCGAAAACGATGTACCCGACAACTTTTTGTCTAATCACTTGTTTTTTCGTCTTAATGTTTAGCGATAAATTACGCTAAATTTTAGGCTGCAAAATCAAAGCGCTTCGCGCCAAGACCAATACCTACATCAAAACTCCGGTTCGCGGCGAGGAGCCGGTGTTCGTGGTGACCGGCCGACTGGAAGACGTGCAGGATGCAAAGCGTGAAATCGAATGCGCCGCCGAACATTTCACACAAATTCGCGCGTCTCGTCGCCACTCGCAGGGCGGCGCGCCAGCGCCCGGTCACGTGACGGCATACGTGCGCGTTCCGCTTCGCGTGGTGGGGCTGGTGGTGGGACCAAAAGGCGCCACCATCAAGCGCATCCAACAGGATACCCACACATACATCATCACACCCAGCCGTGAAAGAGAGCCTATTTTTGAGGTATTTGCACACATTCTTTAGAAATGAACAATCGTTTAAAAAAAGCAAAAATTTTTAGGTGACCGGCCTACCACAAAATGTAGAAGCTGCCCGAAGAGAAATCGGTATGCTGCATTATTTTTGTTTTATTTTAAAACATTTTAAAATTATAAAAATTCAATTTTTTACGGAATCATTTTTAGAGCAGCACATTTATCAACGCACCGGTAACATGCCGATCACTGACCCCAGTGCGTCCATCGCAAACTTTGATCTAAGCGCTGCTGCAGCGCAAGTTGCTGTGCACGCGGCTGTGAATAACAATGCCAATCGTCCCAACTACGGTGCATTGGCAGCTGCGAATGCCAATCAACAACAGCAACAACAGCTGATGCAACAGCAACAACAACAGGAACAAAATTCCTTTGCTGATTACCAAAAGCAACAAACTAATTGGCAGGTAAAAAAGTTCAAAACACCTTATTCCTCAGCTCTAACTATTTCAGAATCAGAATTAAGCAATTTTCCACGAAAATTCTTAAAAGGTGTCGCGCTAAAAATTTAATTCTATTTTTATTTGCAGATAATGGACTATAGAAACGATGGTTTCGCTAATAACAGCGCACCGTACGTCAACAATACGACGATGTGTCACAGTAATGGTTTGAGTGCAGCATTTAGCACAATGTCACTCGACGTCTTCCACCAACAACATCAGCACCCACAATCCCAACAACAAACCCGACAAAAATCGTTGTTTGCGCCAGGCTGTCCGAATTCCGCAGCACCACAACAGCAGCAGGAAGCGAGCTACCTGTTCAACAGTTATGACTCAGCCGTTTCAGTTGCGCAGCACCATCAGCAACAGCATTTGCAAATGCATCAAAATGGCAGCAGCAATGTGAACAGCCAATTAATTCGCTCAGAGTCCACAAATCAAAATGGAACTGAAAGCGCCAGCTGGTTCAAAGGTAATTTTTACACATAAAAATATATTTACCGTTTAACAACTTTTTTAATGTGGCTGAAAACTGTAATGTGAACAAATCGAATACGTCCTTTTTAATTTCGTTATCTTTTAGCAATGTGGCCTTTACAGTTCAAATGAATTTTTGTTCGAACTTTCAAATTGAAATTGCCAGTGAAAATCAATATGAAAAAAAAATCAAATGAACAAATACAAAATAAAATTAAAAAATGGTTTTAAAAACATATTTATCTTTTAATTATTTCTAGACCGACCATACCAGCCTTGGTCCACCAATTCGGACTTCAACTTAGCTCATGGTAATTTTTTACGTTTCAATGCGTAGAGATTAAAATTTCAATATTTAAATTTAAAAATGTCTAATATTTTTGCGATTATGTATCGATTTTGAGTAAAACATTTTTAGATATCTTCTCATCGACAAATTCTGCAGTGTTGAATTCAGGCACATATTCCTCGTCACCCAACCAACTAGACTTTCTCACCGGCGCAGGCGCTGTCACAGGGGCCCATGGCTCTTGTGGACTTTCATCGATTAATTCCACATCCCGCGATGAGGGTCTTGGAGATTCACCCATTAACTCGTTAGTTTACTATTTACATTTTAAACAGAGGGGGTTTCATTTTTCGAAAATTATTAAATTTTTGCACTAAAATACCAAATAAATTTTTTCTGAACAATTTTGAAAAATGTTTAAATCTTTTTGTTTTCGTTTCATAATAATTTTTTGATTTTATATATGTATTCTAAAAAATTATCTTCTTTTAAAAGATACATATATAAAGATTGTGCCTGTAACTGGCATTGCTTGGCTGTTTAAAATACGTATGTGTAATTGTTAGGATCGGAAAGCAAACAACGGACTTCTTCAATCTGATCACATCTTCGATCTGGTCCAACCCCATTGAGACGAACCAAAACACCCCGCGGGACAAAATCGACATCGCCACACCACATCAGCTCGCCACAGCTTAAGCACAGCTACTAGCTTCAATCTGTGTGTCTCATACGGCCACACAGAACAGAGGATGAGTTTTTGATGAGGGGAAAATGTTGGTCAGCTTTCCTTACTGGTACTGTAGTTTTTTTCCATTTCCCACAGATTTCTACATAAATTTTTCTTTGAGCTTTTTTCATTGTTTTCTACCATGAGCATTTACGTACCATGATGATATTGATAATTAATTAATTAATTAGGTTTTTCCGTCTGCAATCTCTACTCTTGTTAAAGTAATTTCATTTTGAAAAAACGCACCAAGAAAATCAGAAATTTCAATTCGCTGAAGCGTTCGAAAATTTCTTGCAAATTTAGATTTATGAATAATTAATCAACTAAATTTCTTTGAAACAAATTTTTTTGAAATTACATTAGTTATAACTTTTTTTAATATATTTTAATTTTCAGTAAAGTGTGTGAATTTCTGATTTTCTGAAATTTAAATTTCTTTGTTTATTAAAACTTCTATGTAATTTCTGTTTAAAGCGTGTATCACTCGGATGCTTTATACCCAAACTAAATAATTTCATATTGTTGTAAAAGACGGTTTTATATTCTCTATTTGCGTATTTATTAATTAATTGGAATATTCTGAAAGAAATTTTCTCTCGCTAACAAAGTGACGATTTTATAAAAAACAAACAAAATTTTCGAAATTTTGTTTGAGTATTACAATTAATCTTTTGCAAAACGACAAACATGTAAATTCTCTCAAAAACATTTACACAAAAGTTTTTTTTGTGGTAAACATTTTCGAAATTTTGGTGAGGAAATTAAACATTCTCAAGAATTATGTATTTACTATTTACGACCCTGAAAATTTTCCAGTTTTGGCGTTGTGTTAATTTGCAAAAGTTGAGTAATTGTAGCCTTTGTTGCGCGCAAATTATGTTCGAATTTTATTTTTGAAAGTTTCCAAAAAAAGTTTTAAGCAAAAAATTACAAATTTGAATTTTTTTAAATTGTCACATCATTTTATCATTTATTATTGTTGTTTCATGTAATATTCATTCCAGGCTCGTGTTCTCAAATCAATCATTTCATTAATATCATCAGAGACTTTTATAATAATAGCATTAATCTTAAATTTCCGAGAATGCATTAAGAAATTTTATATCTCTAAATTATTTTTTTATTAATATTGTAGTAATTTTTATTTATTTTTGTTTTCTCACTCACAAATACAATATTTTCTCATTATTAATTGATTGATTGATATTTGTCTCTCATAATATATGGACACATTTTGCGTGCAAAATGCTTTTCTCTCAAAGTATCTCAGAAGTTAATTGAAAATTAAGATTTTTATTGCATAAGCTTGCTTGCTTGATTGATTGATTTGCTTACAGTTAATCAAGTCCACCAAAGACAACAAATTCCTTCTGCTACCGTCGTCGTTTCGTTGTTTATTTTCTTTTTTTGTTGTGAACCAGAATAACCTCGTTCATTATTATTATTTATCTTCCTTTCTCTCAATCAGCTTACCACCACAAGAATGGTTCTTAATTTGGCGAATGAGCTTAAATGTAGATTTAAAAGTCGTTAATTTTATTCATTTTTTATCATCATATGGCAAAAAATGATGAAAAAACAACGCCAACGGCCGTTCAAACACTAGAAATTTCCAAAAAAGGGTTTTGAATTCAGCTTGCATACATATGTTAACGAAGTTGCTGGCGGGATCCGCAGCTGCTATGCCCCCCCCCTTTTTAAGCAAAATCTACAGTACGTTTTTATCCGTTTAAAATGCCAAATAAACCTCCAAATTAAATTTAAATGCGGGTCATTAGCAAAAAAATTAATTTATTCCCGCTTTTCTTTTTTCTCTGGCCAATCTCCTTCTCAAGCTTGATTTCGCATCCATCCATGATCACTC
Organism: Deladenus siricidicola; assembly: GCA_009724625.1. NCBI lineage: Eukaryota > Metazoa > Nematoda > Chromadorea > Rhabditida > Sphaerulariidae > Deladenus > Deladenus siricidicola. The sequence goes on along the minus strand of SAUE01000039.1, from coordinate 79,976 downwards.
TTATTAGTCCCATAATAAGCTAACGATTTTGTCAGTTGAGCTGTCACAAAATTATTTCTCGTTTGTGCTTTTCAAAATTATTCTTCGACCATTTTCTTCGGGTTTTGAGGCATCTTCCATTTTTAACAACAGAATTTTGGGAATTTTTATTACTGAACTGTTTTTGTGGTCTCTTTTTTTCATCCATTAATTTTGTTATAAAATCAAACTTTTAGGTTCTAAACAACCTTTACGCTGCGAAAGAAATGGGAGAGAAACATTGAAGGTCGAAAAACATTTCCTTTTATTTTGACATTTTTAGCTTTTAAACGAAAAACAAAAAAGTAATATCTTTTTGTGTTCTTTTTCTTTTCAAAACTTAAAAGTAAAAGCTTAGGACTTGAGTAAATTGGAAAGAATTTTGCACTTTCAATTTTTCTGTGACCACAAAATTTAAGACTGTATTTAAAAACTTTAAGCATTTTATTAAATTTATTTTAAGTGAAAATCTGCTTTAAAAAATTGTTCTCAGCATTATCATCTATTTTTTCATTTTCATTAATTACTGATTTAATAGCTTTCGACATAATATAAATGATATTTTAATTCTAACAATTATAGAATGAGGATTATCATTTTTAATGTCACTTAGTTATCAACAAATTCTCAAAGGAAAAGTGGAATTTTCTGTAATATTTCAACATATTTCGATTTAAAAATGAAACTAATAAAAAGATAAGCAAAAAGTAAAACAAAACTATTTTTTCCTTTTTAATTTGATGTAACAAAGGATTGTGAAATTAAATTTTAAAGTCGATTGCGTAAATTATTTTATTTTTATTATTAAAAGAATATTTAATATTATTTTAAATTATTTTATAAATTGAAATAAAGTTTAAAAATTAATTTACTTCAGTATAAAACAAATACATGAAAACAAAAAAATAATCAGTTTTCTTCGACAATACAAATTAATACAAAGAATAATATTTATGTTATATTTATTTTTTATCAAAAATTTCAAATATTATTCGAAAAAAACCGAAAATCTATGTTATTTGCAAAAAGAAAGTCGAAAACAATCAGAAATCTATTGGCGGCGATATTTTTAATTATATATTCAAAACAATTTTCTTCAGTTTGAAAAGCGCTCGAATTTCCAACAAAAAAAGTTGTAAAGACAACAAAAATAATTGCACTCGATCTTTCTTTTTTGCAAGAAGGCCAAAGATTAAAAGGAAATTGAAGGGAAATTTCAAAAGAACAACAATGAAAAAATCAAGGACCTTAATCCTGGACTTTTAATGCGACTGAAATCCCATTAGATCCGCCAAATCCCAAGGCCGTTTGACTCCAAAATATTTATTTTTGTGGAAATTTGTTGACGAATTTTTTTATTTTATGTTACATTTTGGATTCATAACAAAAATGAAATGATTATTTTGTCCCGCCATTTTCAATAAAATAATTTTTTGTTAAAATGACAAAAAATAAGTCCCGCCAAAAGAATTTCCTCTCCTAGATGTGAATAAAAAGAAAATTAATAATTCAAATTAAACACTTGTCCTAGAAATAATAGAATTTTTTAAACTGAATTGGAAAATCAAAAGCAGAGAGTACGAAAGAGAGAGTGAGAGCGAAAGAGAGAGAGAGGTTAGAAAAATCTCAATTATCGATCGGTAGTCCAATTACTGGAAATTCCCAAACAATGAAAATACAAATAAATTACATGGGGCTGATGGGTGGAAAATGGCAGGTATTCATCTGAGAATTAAATGCAAATTTACATACGTTATCCTCTTTTCGCCAATATATAATTAGTGAAAAATTGTATTGCAGAAAAAAGAGAACTTTTACATAAAACAAAGTTTCACAGATATTCCGTAATGTTTCACGGGACTTTCGGTTGTGGTTAAGGTTAATCAAAAATTTCATAATTTCGGCACCTTAGAATAAGATCATCCGCGATTATAGTCATACTTTTTAATGAACTTCAAATTTCACATTACTTAATTACGCTGCGTAACTTGAATCCCAAATGGGTCGACAGATCCACATAGATACCATATCTATGTAATTAGTATCCAACTGGATCCATTTTTACAATATTCTTGATCCAATTTTATCCATTTTTAAGATTCAAAAAATATTCAAGTCGGCTGTATAATTTAATCAAAGTTAACAAAAGTTCGGTTAACGAAACTTTAAACATGTTTGAAAGTTACCACAAAAATTTTGAATCTCACAAAAAATTTGAATTGAATTGAAGAAAAATTTGAATTCAAATGTCAGTTCAACTTGAAGCCAAAACATGTCCATTTTTAAATTTAGCCAAAAATTAGAATTAAAGCTGTAACAGCTTAGCTGTTGGTTAAAATAAATATGAATAAGTTCAATTTGAACAGCTCAAGTTACCGATTCAGAAGCTTTAAAAGCGACTTTTTCTAAAATTGGACCAAGTTTTTGCACCACGAAAAAAGTCGATGTCTCTTTATAAACTTATCAGCCCTTAGTACCATTTATAACTTTTTTGAGCTCATTTGGTCCACTGGAACCGAAGATATGGGTATTTGAAGTGGCCAGAGTTGTAAAAACCCCATTTTTCTTCAAATTGAAATAACTTTTTTTTGTTTATGACGGATTGTTAATGTATATATAGTCATTCGACGCGCCTTTCGGAGCTCTTTCAGAATTAATTTACATAAAGGACCGTTGATGAAATTTTTGAACTGTTTTATGCAAAAAACCGTTTTCAGAAATGCCCTTTTTAAACGAAAGTTGTTGAAATCAACACCTGGAGTTGATCGCAGCACACTAATTTTAGCTCTAATCGAAAGAGAATGAAATTCTGCATCCGAAAAAATTTTATTGGCTAAGAATAACGTTACCTAGGGTATCACAATTTTCATTTGAAAATCAAAAAACAGCAAAAATCCGCCACAGGAAAGTGCGATTTTCGTATTAAAAAATCGATGAAAATTTTTTCTCACAAAAACTCTCGGAAAAAATCAGGGAAGAAGAGGAATGGAGCATTTTTCTCCATTGGACCATATCCCGAAAATGCTCGGCTGATTTTATACGAAAATCGCACTTTCCTGT
>SAUE01000039.1:46794-64158 GCA_009724625.1 Deladenus siricidicola | reverse complement strand
ATTGTCAAACATCAAAATCGTTGCTATGATCCTTCTTACCCCACCCACCCCGAATTGTACACGTGTGGGGGGGGGGTCGATATTCCACACCCCCAGTGAAAATGTCAAAAACTGCACAAAAATAACAAAATTTAATAATGTTTCTTACTAATTCTCCGTGCCAGAAAACCTAAAAAAACAAAAAGAAATTTTTGGGGGGTCCGATAACCCACAAGAACCAAAAATTTTATTTAAAAAACAAAATTTTTATTAAAAAACAAAAATAAAGTACAATTTTTTGGAAATTTCACTTTTCCTAATGCACCATTCTATTTTTGAGATGAGTCCGAAAGGGAAGTTGAACCATTTTGAATGGAAGAATTCGAAAATTATAAATTTTATAATACCGTCTTATAACGTGTTTCCTCAGAAACAAAACAGCTAAAGAAAGGAAATAAAAAAGCACGCAACAATTTTCCGCACAACCTATACATTATATTTTGGAAGGAAACTATAATACAACATCTATGTCTGTAATTACCATAAGTAATTTCAAAATATTTTTTTCAAAATAAAATTGAAAAAACAATAAGTTGATTAGCCGTGCTTTCATCTAATAAAATTAATTATATAACAATTAAAATATCTAATTAAAATGATTTAATTTCACTTTTCTTTGTACAATTTTGTAGAAACGCTAATTGACAACAATAATTTGCGCTTTTTTATTGACTTGTTTTCAAAAAGCCACTTTTTCAAGTCGCAAAATTGTTTTTGCGAGAAAAACGGTGTAATGTTTCAGATGCTACTTTTTTTTATGTAAATGCGCCTTCAGATCCGCCGTCAACATTCGGCGGTCATTTTTTTGTAAAATTTTTAATTTTTAATTTCAAAAATAAAGTTTATTAAATTCTTTAAAACCGTCATATTCTGATTCAAAAAAAATTCAGTTTATTGAAAAACTATATTCAAAAAGCGACGGACAAAAATGTATGGAACTTTGAAATTTTTTGAACCATCATGTGTGCGTTTGTGAAAAGTTCCTTAAGGTAAAATATGCTAATCCTATGGTTTTATCAAAAATTATTGCTGAAAGTCGGTACTTGAATTCTAGAAGCATCGACAGAAAGCCACCATCAATGGCGTATTTAACGGGAAATTTATTGTAACATTTTTGGTTGTCCTTCTAATTTCGGAACTCCTCAACTGCGGGAGGTAGCGCCAGGTAGACGGTTGATCGTTAGAGGTAGATGGTTACGATATGCAAATACGAAATACCTGTAAAATGACAGTAACGGAAAATGCTGAGATCCCCCCCCCCTCCCCCATCGTTCTTTTCACCTCCGTAATTCTCGTACTCGTTGGACGAAAAAATAGAAAACCCCTAGCGGAACGTTAGCCTGCGTAATGTTACTCTAACAAGAATCGCCATTTTCGTCCCAAGTCGTAGACGTTTCTGGCGGTCGTAACATGTACCTTTTCCCTTAACGAAACTATGAAATAACCTGATGCAAAATTTTATGCGTTCATTCTTTGTTTCGTCTTTCTTAATTGATCAAGAGGCAGTCGCGCCCCCTTCTAATATTCCACTCCAGCCCTGATTGCAAATGAGTAATACGGCACGAAAATGTGTGCATCCTTCATGTGCACATGCATGTGTATCCTTTTAGGTATCACGAGATTTGGATCCTCAAAACTGTTTTGAGTTCAAAATATTACTTTGAAAACTTGACAATAATCGTTGCTATGGAAAAGCCAAAGTGAACAATTTTTTATTTTTAAACATTTTTATATTAATTTTTTTGTCTGAACGTAACATATTCAAAAGTACGTATTACCACCGTTTGAAAACCAAACTCCACACACTTTAAAAAATTTTAAAAGTATTGCTCAGGTGTTAATTGAGAAAGTTAGCAAATTTTTCTCCATCGTTAATTTAACTAGTAATAGGTTTTGTACGCGCGTTTTAATTGTTTTTCCCCTGGGAAATCCGTTGAGATAATGAGGTGGCCCACATAAATGAAGAATTCAAAAATCATAATTTTGTGATATGGTATTTAGCGGATTACGATGTATTACAGTACTTGTTAAGTTCACAAAACACTATCAAGTTATTGTTTATCGTATGTATCCTTATAAAAAGGTGACATGTAATTTTTAGCAAAGAATTTAAGGGAAAGTTTAGCTCCACTTTTGGCATTAGTTTTTTTCAAACGAGCCGGGCTCCCTTACACAGGAATGTAGTCAAATGTTCCATTTTTATTTTAATCGATTATAAAACAACTTGAGATTAAAACTATCTGGAGACGCAAGATCTCCACCGCCACCCCCCCCCCAAACAAAATTTTAGGTCCGCTCTGCCTCCACACGGAAATGCGAGTAGCAGAGCTATTTTTTTATTGATTACATATATAAATAAGACGATCATTGAATCAATCAGCAGAGATCGTGATCTATAGTTATAACAAGTTCTGTAATAAAAAATAAATGTTACCGTTATTTCAGTGAGGTTTCCCAACGTTTATTCAAAAGTCTTTGTAGTTTGGAAATTTCGAACCATGAACGGTGACTTAAAAGAGATTTTGTGGCCGCCGATGGGTTTCATCTACGATCAGGAGTTTATGCTTCCAGCATTTTGCAAACCGAAGTTATGTCCACTGAAGTCGATAACGTTGGAGAAACTCGAAAAAATGCAGATTGAATCACTAGAGAAACTAAAAGAAATGGAACAAGCACAAGCACAACAAACAAAGTCCGAACAGGTGCTTTTTCATATAATTCATGCATTCATTTCGTTTTAATTTTTCTACAAAAATGGGTGTAATTAAAGGTTACCACCCGAAATCGTCCAAAAACAGTTTGAAAGGTTTCCCAACGCGCTAGAAACAACAAAATCAACGGTAAATCATTTATGGCACTCAGGAAGTACTGAAAACTACGTCGGGCTTAGGCTAAGCCCAACTCGCGAGTCTTTCATTTTTAAAACATTCCAAGTAAACGATTTGGAATTAAAAATATATGATATTTCTCCGAAAAATATACATTGTTTTTCGATACTTTCATACTCCTTTAGCAGATCATTAATACGTTTTCTCTGATCTAAACCTACCAATGTCAACGTAAAACTATAAAAATGTTTTTTGTGCAATTTTGAGTGATGACCACTTTCCTTAAATTTCCGATTTTTGGAGTAATTAAATTTTCTGTTAAAAGATAATTTAATTCAAATTTTGCAATTAGGGAACAACCGAAACTACACCAGCGACTGGAGCCATTAATCCACCGGAAAGTACCAAAACTGAGATATGGAAGGCCGAAGACGAGGATGCAGGAAGATAAAAACGATTTTATACACATTTTTATTCTTCTACTACGATAGTAAAAAATTCAGAACCACATTCAATTTTATTATGTGTTGGTAAATGAAAATAGTAACAAAAACTAGCGCCATACATTTTCAATTAAATTTCTTTTCCGCTTGTTTTTGGCTCCGTATCCTGATCGCCTTGTAAATTAAAGCAATCGTAACGATGAGTATTGTTCCTGCTACGCAAACTACCGTCAAAGTTTGGTTATCGTCCTTGAATTAGTTTAATGAGAATTTTGTTCAGATATTGCTCACAAAATGTATGTATATGTACAGTATGTCATCTAAGACTCAATAGCGAAACAGTAATTAAAAACCAACCAATGCGTCCGTGATTTTCTCCTTTACATGCTCATAGAAGTGTTCGAGAGCGGTTGGTGGCTCGGGTACACGATGGCCTCGTTGGTCCTTGAATTTGTGCAAAGCAAAGTTGGTCAAGCCACGAATATCTTTAGCCGGATCGTTGTAGCGGTACATTTTTCCGCGGTGAAATCTGAAGAGGACAGTGCATAATCAAGCTACAAAAATCTCACGAGCCGAACTCACAGCAAAAACGTAGGACATTGATTGTCGTCGATTCGGAAACGCTCAGACACATCGTCACTCACCGACACATCCACTTTTCCCACATGAACAAGTCCTCGCAATCTGGAAGACAATGAATGTAAATGATAATATTTTTTATTTTTACTGGTAAAATTCAGATATAAATATTAAAAAATATCAATCTTTAAACTTCTAACACAAAAGATAACTTTTCTTGTTTAGAAAGAAAAAAAATCATACTTATGAGAGACCGTTTCCCATGCAGCCACAAAAGCATTGCAGTCTGGTTCTTCAGAATCGTAGCTGAAAAAATACAATTTTTTTAAGAAGTATTAAAATTATATCATTAAAATTAAACTTACAACATTACAAACCAATCCAAGTTACCCTCGTCGGGTGAGTAACTATCCGTACGGGATTCAAAATTATCATCCGTGAGATCCCATGTCGCTACCTCATCGTGGGCTCTAAGCCATCTCCACACCAGCTCTGAGTCCTTGAATTCACCTGCGAAATTAAAAAAATTGATCGGAAAATGAAGACTTTTCCAATGCGAATAGCACGAAAAAACCAACCATCATAAAGAATGGGATTATTCCGACGAAAATACACCAAAGCCGGGAATGTTGAAACACCACATTCACGAGCAACTCGTCGATCATCCGTCTTCACTACCTAAACCAATAGCTTACAATTGCAGTTATCATTAAATAGGCTAATAACTGCAGGAATATTTTCAAAAACAATGTTGGCCATTAACGGTGTTGGCAGGGATTACCTGGTAAATAAACACTCGGCTGTCTTGCCCTTACAAAGTTTTTTATTCTCAAAATAAATTTAAAGACGTTTCAAAGATTTCAAAATATCATCAGATTTTTTCACCGTTTTTTTTCGCAAAACTTCAGTAAGTAATGTGAAATAAAATGAAAAAATTTTAGCCCTGTGGGGCGTGAGAATATGAAAAATTTGACTTCTGAAAATTTTTCGATTGATACCTCAATATAACCGGTTGCTTCAATATCATCATCGATTTCCTCAACTTCCGACAGCGCATCACTACATCCGGGACACCTTACACGTCCGTCATCTAAAAATACATATACTCAAATAAACAAACAAAAAAGGTGTGCAGTGGTCAATTAATGCTACTCATTCAATTAAATTAAATTATTCAAAATGATGCAGAATTTCAAGAGCTATCACAAAAAGGGCACCAAAAAATTTTCGCCATGCATAAACATTCGGTAATGGCAAGAAAACTTACAGAAAAATACAACCAAATTTTTCGTAGCGTCTCGCAGAATTTCGTCGATCCTCTCCTCGTCCACGTCTTCGATTGAAAATTCTCCTTGATCAGGTATTGGAGGCAGTTTGTCTTGAGCATGCTTTATTTTTAAATAAACATAATTTTCAGATATAACATTACTAAATCAAATGTTTACAGAATCTTATAACACATAACAAAATAGAAACCTTCGCTGCCGCCCTCGTAACCTTCTTCTCGACTGGCGCCGGCGCGACCGGTATCGGATCATCGGCTGCGGTGGTCTTATAATGGCCATTTTTCTTTCGTGCTTCTACCAACGAACCACAAAAAATTGCCAACAGAAAAAATACCAACCACGTAGAATTTGCACTAACGGAAGACCTTCCCTGCCTTAAAATCCATACAGGACCCATACTCCTCCAGTTTGCCGGCTTTTATAAAACCGAAATTAGGCAATTTTTTACGAATTTTGTTCCATTCACGGCTATGGAAAATTTTTTATGTTATATGCTAGGGCGGGCAGATTAAACGTTTGTCTGCATAACACACTACTCACCCGAAAATTAGAGCAATAAAACGTAGCTTTTCACTGTTATTGGGCAAGGAAAATTGATTTGCCATTTTCTGTGTGTTTATCAAATCACACTAGCCAACAATATAGCCCTTGCTGAATTTGTCGCACATATCTTAAGAAATCAATAATTCTTTGAGCTCATGCAAACTATTGAGCCACACACCAACGGAAAACTCTTTTTTGTTTTTGAAATCTTTAAAAAAGACATGCCATTAGACAATAAAACAAATAAACAATTATATATCGCTTGTTATATACACGTTTTCAGTAGTTCTTTAATTAAATTATATATTGGACATAAATCCCATTTTTGATACGTTATTTTAATGTGATACATTTTTCGACCTATGATACATTTTTTGATTTTGATACTTTTTATGCAGAAACAAAAATTAACGCTTTTTATATAATTTTCAAATTCAAAAGAAAATACTTCACAAACAAGAAATTCTTACAGCACTATTAATGCCTTCGCTTTTTGGGTGATGAGGAGGACGGGTGATGTCGAGAAGATGGCGAATCGTCGGAACGTCGCTTTGAAGATTCGGACGACCTATCTTTGCTACTGGAAACCGAGTGGTGTCTAATACCCGACGACTCACCATGGCGAGAAGAAGAATGTCGCGACGATGACGAATGATGTCTTGAAGAGGATGACTTTGAGGACGAGGAATGACGCCCGCGGTTCGGCGATACAGATCTCTCCTTTGACTTTGGAGGGCTGGGTCGCTTTTCTTCGGGTTCGGGCGTCGGCGGACGTAGAATAGCCGCCAAATTACCTCGCAGGGCGACAGACGGACGATTCGCCGTTTTTTCCAAGGAATTATTGGCCTTGGAGGAGCTGGCGTCTCCCCTCGAATAATTCGACTTTCTTTCCGTTTCCGATTCATCGCCACTGGTCGCATCCTCGTCCTCTTCATCGTCGTCATCTCCTCCTATACATTAACAATTATCGAATGTAAATGCAAAATTTTTTTTAAAAATTCTGGAAATGCAAACAATGAAAACGTTTACCAGAAAAATACTGATTTTTTTAAAGATTAGCAATTTTTATTTATGTAATTTATAAAATTATTGTGCATATGTCTAGTTGTCTAGTACGAACAAATAGTATTTCACATTTTATTCATATAAATTCTTTAAAAACAATTAGCAAAATATACAAAAAATTCAAAAATATTGGTAATTTTTAACAAAACGTAATCGAAAAAGGAAACTTGACTAGAGCACTGAAAACCATGACTAGAGCACTGTATATACAAACTAGAATGACTTATAAATTTCTTACCGAATGAAGTCAACGCCGTTAGTGCATCAGAAGAGGCAAGTAACTTTGGTCGAGCTGAATCGGGGAGATAAGAAACAGTAATAATGAAAACATTATTTCACAACAATTAATCCTCTAAAAGCGTTATCAAAAAGACTAAAATGAATGTTTTGACTAGCTTCCTCCTTTCCTGCCATTAAAATTCGTTGCACTGAACTACCTTTGCGTTTAGCGCGTGCTAAACACTCCCTGGCAATTTTGTCCAATTCGCTTTGTGTCGCCTCCAGCAAAACCATGGTCATGAGGCGACGCATAGCGAGTAGCTAAAAATACGGTATTTATTTATAAAACAATAAACTAACGATCAGCAAAATCTTCCAAAAACGCTTGAATAAAACAATGCAATAAAATTAAAATTTGTATGAAAAATATTTCAAGACAAAACGAAGACAAAGCGAAAAAATTCAAGTAAATAAGCTTAAAATTTGTTCACATCTCCAAAATAAATAAATAAATTTCGAATGTATTTTTTCAATAATCAAATCAAAATGTAGTTAAACTTTACTACCGAATAAAGACTACGAAATAAAATAACCAAAAACAAAAATAATGAATAAAAACGCATACCGCCTCTTGTTTTCGCTCCTCCAAACTCAATTCGATTTTAAATTCAACCGAACGAGATTTGTCCTTTTCGCTGATACCAGTTTTCTTGGCGCGATTTAAAGGAAATGCAGGCTCGTCCTTCAGCTGGAAAGAATCGCCGTTCTTACTCTCAATAGGCACATCTCTTCCCTTATCATCGGTATCTCCGTCATCACTCTCCGAATCCGAGTCCTAAATGATATATGCAAATCTTTGCACTGGACAAAGTGACGGGGTTAAAATTTTTCAGTGGTAAAGGCAAATTTCTTTTGGAAACAAACGTCAAAAAATGTTTTAGAGCATCCTCGTCGAGCTTTGTTTTCACAAGAATTTATGCTCTTACCTCGAGATTTGCGCTACAACTGCAGTTCTATCAACGCAGCCAATCTGTTAAAGCTAACTAGAATAACGATCAAGTTTTAGCTATTTTTTGTAAAATTCAAAAATTGATTGATTTTTTTGTGAAATTTTAAATAACAGTAAAAACGGTTAAATTACGACTAAAATAATACGCACATTGTCAACTGTAAGACAACCAAATACAATTGTCAAAATAATATAAATTAAAAAATCGGCTCAGTTGCATTTTACGTCACTTTTCACAAGAAAAGTTATTTTCAAACGAAAATTGTTTCTGGGAAATAGGATCAAAGTGTAGATAAACATCATTGCCGATAAAAATCAAATCAAGATTTTTTACAAAAAAAATAAAACACAAATTAAAATGCAAAAAAATCCTTACAAATTTTCCCTTTCCTTTCTCAGCGCGGCTAGCTTCCTTGGCTTTTTGTAACTCTTCCATCCGCTTCTGTTGTTCATCTTTGTGTAACTTTTTCTGTTTTTCTTTCTCCGCCTTCTCCAAACCCTCCAAAATCCATGCCGGTAAACGCTTGCGCATGTGGTTGTCTGAAAGAATAATACAATTAAATTAAATTTTTTATTTTAAAAATATAATTCAAACATGTACCAAAAAGCTAAGAATTGATTCTCCATCCAAACAAACGTGACAACAAACTTTAAGCTCTTATATGTTATTTTGCAAAGCCACCACACCTTTAACAAAAGCCGTACAGCATTTCCTCGATTTTTGAATCAACAGTAAAAATTCAGCATACAATAAAATATCTCAAAATAATTTTCAGTTAATTTTATTAGCGTTTCACGCAAACTTCAAATTTTCGCTTATAAAACATCGATAGAACAAACAGAACATTGAGATATAAAAAAACCAACCAATAACAGGAAACTGCGAGACCATTGCGCCGTGCGGCGGTGGCATACTCGACCACATCGATTCCACCATCCACTCCGGCGGAATAGTCGTCTTTAGCGGTGGCGCATCGTTCAGCCCGCTAAACCAGTGTGACATTGCACCAACGGGTGCGCCTCCTTCCTCCGACTGTTCGGCGAGCTGTTCCTCGTCTTGCTCCAAGGACGAGTCATAGTGAGCTTTGTACTGAAAAGAGAGGTATTAAATTCGCCCAAATTTTACTCCACAGCTAAAACTGCCGTATGTAACAAAAATATGCAACCACTATCAATTTTTTGACCGAAAAGCTTTTAGCTGAATCACCCAGACCCTCCACATAGCATCATTTATTGCTTCAGAGACAAACTCACTGGCTTTCGACCATTCGAGAAAAAATGACAATCCACCCCCAATCAAAATTTTTAACAAAAAATCATCAAATAAGCGATGTCTTAAAAACTTTATAATATAATTTTTTGTTGATTATCTTTTCTTTGAATGTTGTTCACTAAAACAAAATATAAGTCCATGTTACAGATTTAGACGGATTCCATTTATTATAAAGACGGTAAACTACCTCTTCATTATCCGTATTTTGTTGGAAAGCATTCGCTGGAGGAAAACAACCTGGAGGTGGCATGAACGGCGGCGGAGGTCCTCGCATATCGCCCTGCCAATTCCCGTAAAATGCCGGTGCGGCAGCACTCAGTGGAATTGGTTGTGGTGGGAAGGGAGGTGGCATCGGCGGAACCATCCGCAACGGAGGCGGAGCATGAGGAAATCCAAAACTCGATGAGGGCATATTAGCATCTTAAAATTCTAGTAAAAAATACCTGAAAAATAACATTAAAAATACCTTTCGGAGGAATCGGCGCTCTTGCCATTATCCATCTCTGAGCTAGATCTGCCCAATTAACTAAAAACTTATAATATTAATAAAATTTAAAGGCAGATTTCACAACAAAAAAGCTAACCTTCGGATGATGGTACATTTTGATAGTACGATTGGTTGAAGTAGTTCGAATTCATTATCTCTAAAGGGGAAACCAAAAATTGTAATTTAAACTAACCAAAGAAAGTCAGCAATTTTGAAAAGCTTTTATTTTTATCTTCATAAAATTTCAGAAATTCTAAGTGTTTGAATGTAAAAATTGTACTATAAAAAGATAAAAGCGTCAGGACCATTTCCAGTATAAAATTATATAAAGAGTACCTTTTAAATTAAGTAAAATAAATACATACATCGTATAAAAGAAAGAAAAAAATAATAGAAAGACAATAGCAATTCTGACAATGAGACTTTTTTTGGTCCTAATGGCTGGGCCGGAGAAAATAACTTTTGCAGTGGATTCGAGAAGGCGTCGCTATTGATAAACCTTGGGAAAGAAAACCACCGGTCTTTTAACCGTATAATAATAAGCGACACGAGATTGCTAAACCAAAAATTTATTAATTCAAAATTAAACCAAACAATAACGAAAAACAAATTACAAATACAGCCTGTTTCGTGAAAAATCGATGACAATTAATTAACGTTAAAGAAACCTGAAAGTGGCGCTTTTGCCGCCACAACTTTGAAATCCCGGATATAGAAAATCATCTTGACGCGAAGATTTTCACAACGTTTGGTTCCTGTGAGTTATCAGACCCCAAATTTTTTATTTGATTTTCTAGCACAGGGAATTCGAATTTAATGTTTTTACTGATTTTTTGACATTTTCGAAACATAATTTTATAATGAACAATTCTAACAAAAAAAAAACATAAATAATTAACAATTAAACGGACCAAAATTCGGCGATGTCTTGCAAAATGACGGTGAAAGGATCGCGATCGCTCAAGCGTGTGCGCCACATGTATTCCGCCAGGTACGACTCCATGAAATCTCGGACAATTCAAAAAATATCAAAAAACTGCACAAAATATATAAATCAGTAAAAAATATTATTAAATTCGAATTCCCGGTGCCAGAAAACCTAAAAAAATGATTTAAAAAATTTCTTAAGGTCCTGTAACCTACAAGAACCGAATTTTTTTACATTTTATCTCGACCAAAACATGTTAAAGCGATTCGAACTTAGATCAAAAAATCTCCGAATGTGGGCTTTCGAATATGCTATATATTTTTAAAGTTATGACCAAAAATTTGATACAACAAATTGGACCACGCTGTAAATTTATACATCACTTATCCAGAAATAGCAAATAATCAATATAGAATCATGCCCAAAATAGACAAAAATAAAACCAACTACCATTGAAAACATTAGAAAGTAACAAAATATAATAAAAACAAAACATGTAAATATACTTCTAAATACCGACCGTTAATTTAACGATGGCAAATACGCTGGAGAAACTCATTCATTTCGGCAGCAACATCGTAAAACATTTGCGAAATTCTTGCAAATTCGTGAACATCTTCTTAAACGTGAGAACAAAAAAATAATAAAAGGTAGCCAAAATAAAACAAAAAAGCAGCAAATATTACCCATGAACAATTGAGAAAATGTAGTCAATTGCGTCGTGTCCTGCGTTCTACCATCGGTCCTCACACAACAGTTGTTAGGCTTGGAAATGTGACCAGCTCCTGAAAATACTTTCATTTCGCCTTAAAAACGTCAATGCAAAAAAATTCATTTATTTTGAAAAACGTACTCTCTGGATTTTTATCATCGTTCGACGAATGATTCGCCGAAACTTGGGCGTTAGGCGCAACATTCGGCAAATAATCACCTAAATTTAAATATTTTGTTATTGCTTCAAATATTTGAGAACTTGTTGGATCTAAATAAGTAACAATTCTCATTCTATACAAATAGTAACCGTATTGTTAGAAGGTATATATTTTCAATTTCGGAATAGTCGGAATTTTTATTTTTTACGCGCATACTAGGAAAAATTTAAAAGCGTTGTCTCAAGCAGAACATTTAGCATTTTATTTTGAATGAAATTGACATAAATTCAAAAGAAATTCAAATTCAATTTGAAATTTTTGCGTGTCAAGTTGCTCGTTATGAGGAAAAATTTCAAATTTTCAAGTAAAATCTCAAATTGTGTTTAAAACACCACAGAAAAAAATGTCGCGTCGAGAGTTGATTTCTGTTACGTGCGTAAAAAATAAAAATTCCGACTATAATAATAATAATGTTAGGCCCGTGGAAAAGGGAATTGATCAGACTGAGAATCAAACCCACAACCATCACATACCGGGCGACTGCTCTACCAGTTGAGCTACACGGACACCTCCAACCACAGAACATAAATAAATATTTATCCCGCTCTAACACCTCCTTCACCAGACGTTGCTCCGCAACCGCTGTATAAACGGTGGAGAATAGTTTTACGTTTTCGCTGCTTTGCCGGAGTGGACTACTTTACTTAAATAAATCCGGACTAATTGGTCTTTCGCATTACCTCAGTACGTGTCCACCAAATCAGCCTGAGAAAATATGATAAACAGCAAACAATCAGCGGAAACGCATTTCTGGCCCGCCAGGGTCATCCAAAATTTCAAAAACCCGAGGGGGGACCAAGCTATAATTAAAAAAATGCTTTTAAAGACACATTTTCTAATTCTGGAACAAACGATTTCACATGTCACGGATCCGGCTGAAATTTTACCTTAAATTAGCACTATATGACTAGTTCACCCAGCAAGTCTGAGCGCATTTGGCTTCATATTCACGGAGACCGGGCCCTCAGCGTTTTTCAATTTTTTTCACGACTATGAAAGGAACGCATAACTTGGTCAAATATAACTCCAATTTTTTTAGCGACAAGCCATTCGACGCGTAATTTGATGCTCTTTCGAATGAATATTATACTTCCGTGATGGTCCCCCTGTGCTTTTTGAAAATTTTGATGACCATGGTAGGCCAGAAATGCGTTTCCGTTGATTTTTGTTGTTTCTATCGTTTTTAGCACATTTGGAAACTTATTGGACAATTTCGGGTGGTTACCATATTCCTTAATTAATCCCACCATCGTTATTTATTTATAAATGCTTACACTCTGAAAGAAAATGCGCATCGTCGCACTCATCAGAAATGACCAAAATCGCCAGATTGTTAGTAAACATCGGAGAGGTACCCTCCAACTCTATTTTGTCGGAATTCGGCGCAGAAACATTCTAAAGCCATAACAAAGTTAGGTTCTTACCGGTTATCGGACCCCAACACGTATTAGGGGGTCGCTATCAGGGCTGTGACTTGAATCATTTTTTGAATCATGAATCATGATTCACTTGATGATTCACGCGATTCATTGAATCATTTTGAATCAGATTCAAATGAATCATGATTCACTTCCAAAAAATTGAATCATTTTTACCGTTCTCCACCATTTTCACAGTTAAAATATGATTCAAATGAATCATTCCTACGGTTTTGTGATTCAAGTGAATCATTTTCCACCATAAACATTGTGGTAGAACATTTTTACTGAGTCAAATGACTCATGAGTGACAAAATGAGTCAAATGACTCATGAGTCAAAAAATGATTCACGACGTTTTTCGAATCATTTGAATCAGAGTTGAATGAGCCATTTTAATCAATGATTCACAGATAATTCAAGTCACAGCCCTGGTCGCTATACACCACCCCCAATTACGCTTCTTTAAAATTGTTATAAATGATGCTGAAGAAAGTGGAGAACTGTGCAAAAACAAACAAAAACCGTAAGAAACATTATTAAATCCGAATTCTCCGTGCCAGAAAACCTAAAAAACTGAAAAAATAATTTTTTGGGGATCCGATAACCGGTAAGAACCCAAAATTAACCTGATTACATCGTAGTAATCTTATTGAAAATAATTTAAAAGTTAATTTCTGGGAAAAAATCAAATTTATTAACCTTTTGCTTCAGCAATGCTTCAATGGTGCGTATAATTTCAGCTGCAGCAGAAAATTGCACATCCGGAAAGTAATATTCTTTATAAATTATCGATTTCTGTGGAGCACCGAACGTCTCATCCAAACATTTAGACGTAATGTCCGCACCCTTGTTTACCTCAAAAGGACCGTAGTGTGAGGAATAGTGTGCATAGCCATTATTCCTCGCATTTTTCTTCGCCAAAGCAATGAATTCGTCATCGTACTCCTCCTCTCGCCTCTCAACTTCGAAGGGACGAGGCCGATGATTGCTGGTGCCCAACCCGATGGCGTCCACCTTAGCGGGCACCATGTTTTTTCCAAATCCGCCGAACGGCCGTCGTACAAGGATGGTTTGCGGAACCGTTAAGTCCATGCACGGCGCGCCAGGCTAATGTAAATTTTGAGACCAAAACTGGGAATGTGAGATTTCGAGCTGAAATCGTGTACACAGAGCTAATCGAGTGCACTGATTCTAAATATAGCATCAGATTTTTGATCGGACCACTCTGGGCATCAAATCCGCCCTCATGTGGAAAAAATGAAAAATTTGGGTTTTGGCCACAAAATTAACAAAAAATTAGCCGGCACAATCGAGTATAATCTCTATTCGAGATATATCGATTCGCACCTTGTTTTGGGGTCAGCCTGCTTTATCCCTCCCTGCCTGGAATTTCGAATTCCTTTACGTTATTTAAACTAGTTTTCCGCCCTAATTACGAATATGATATTGATTTTGCCGGAAAATTATACATAAAATGTCGTTCTCCAAAAAAGAAATGAAAATTTGGAATAAAATTTGGATCCACTGTAAACAAAAAAACTCACATAGCATGAATTTCGCTTCAAGACAACGAATAACGAAGTCAATTTTGATGCATATCTGTAGGCCTACAGCTGCAGGTTTTCTAACGAGAAACACGGCTCGTCATTTTTTGTCAAAGCTCGAAGTCATGTGTTTCCACGACAATTAAAATTGGAAGCCCAATGCGATAATTTTCGCGTCCATCTACGCCAGCAAGAGTACCACAGAACGGTTATAGAAGCGGCGCACCGTTTTTATGAAATGACTGGCTTGTTCTCCTGATAGCAATCCGATAAAAAATTTATGGGATACTCATATCCGTCGCGTTTTTGCTGAAAATCGTCAACTTAAATCTATTGCGAGCCTGAAGACAGCCATCTCGAGGCTTAGGAGAGCATCGAACCTCAGGCACAACAGAAGCTAATCGACAATAGGAAGAATCGCATTTTTACAGTAATTAGAAACTATTTATAATTGTTTTTTGTTTCGATGTTATAGTTTTGTATGTTAAATTAACCATTTGAATTAATAAATCAAAAAAATTTCAAGGGGCTTGTATACTTTTGGGCAAAAACCGGTTTTTGCTGAAAATTGAGTTTAAAACGCAACGAACGATCTCCATTTTTTATGAAAATTACTTGGCATGTCAAATAAGCTGGAAAAGTTAATAGCCTTACTGAGTTTTTCAGAATGCTCAAATTTTGGGGCACGTTTAATTATGCACTTTGCGTAAATTAAAAATTATTTCATTTTTCACCTTGGAAACATAGGGTACTGTGATAATTAACGCATATTTTTGAATTTCACACGCTTTCTCATTCTTTATTATTTTGCGTGTGTAAGAGTTGAATTTTTAGCTTGTGGTGGATAAAAATGTGGAGTTTGGACGAGAAATCTGTTCCACCTTTCGCTGGCTTTATCGTTTTTTCGTCAATTTGTATCAGCACCCTGGTTTTAAATTGCGCGCGCAAGCGGCAACAAAAACAGAAACATAAAACGAGTAAGGGAAAGAGCTCCGCCAGTGTTGAGCAAGAAACTGTCAAAAACTTGGGCCCACAAACTCCACGAAAGAAACTCTCTGACTACGCGACAACGATTGGCCATTTGGGTAAATTTCCAATTTTTTAGACAATAGTTTTTTTCTATGAAACGTAATTTTTTGAAGCGACACTGCAATGTTTTTTAATTTTGGACCAACCGCTTGTCCCCACAAAATTTTCAATTTTGTTTGGGATTTTTATAAATATTGTAGAGCAGGTTGAAAAGGCTACAACTCTCGGTTTCTTTTCCGTTGTCTGACCGCAATTTTTTTTGTGTTTTTTAATTGTTTTATGGGTTTTTGGAGTCGAGAAACACGATTTTGACCTTAATTTTTGTTCTCCGACATCACATCCACCACTTTCAGACATCATATCCAACTTTTTGAAAATGTTAACATTTTGCCAAAATGCGCATAAACCCTTATCTTCTTTAATTACTGGTACTTCTGCTGTTGCCCAAACCATAGGATTTTTTGGTCGAAGTTTTTTCTCAATTTTGTTTTGAAAATGTTGCCTAGTAGGTAATTTGATGCGCTGATTCCGAATCTGATAAAATTTTTGACACGCGACGCGTCGCTACCGCGCTGGAGGCGCGGTCAGGTGGCGCGCCAAAAAAATATAGCAAATTTTCCTGGCATATAATACATCAATCGAAAGCGCTTGGCGAGATGATCCTGAATCTGATAAAAATTTGTTGTTTTTGTGCTGTTTTTGACATTTTTACTGGGGTGTGATATGTCGACCTCCCAACACGTGCGCAATAGTGTGGGATACACCCCAACATGTGTTGAAGTCCAAGTCAAACTTCTACACTCTATACCCCGCCCCCAATTGCACATGTGTTGGGGGGGGGTCGCTATATCCCACCCCAGTAAAAATGTCAAAAACAGCACAAAAACAACATTTTTATCAGATTCAGGATCAGCTCGCCAAGCGCTTTCGATTGATGTATTATATGCCAGGAACATTTGCACAAAAATTTTTGACGCGCCACACGACCGCGCCTCTAGCGCGTTAGCGACGCGTCGCGCGTCAAAATTTTTATCAGATTCGGAATCAGCGCAACAAATTACCTACTAGGCAACATTTTCAGGATTTTGCCTACAAAAATCAGAAAAAAAAATTCAGAAAAATCCTATGGTTTGGGGGGGGGGGGACAAACAGCAGAAGTACCTAATTACTTTGCGTACGCATTATGAACTTCAAACAGCTTCTATGACGTGTCAGTAGCTGCCAGCTTCTTTCAAGAACAAATGGCGCAACATATGTGGCGATCTCGCTTAAACGGACGAGACCCCTTCTTGACGATCCTGCAGGATATTGCTGAGTTTTGGCCTCCGGCTTAGTTTAATTTGAGTTATGTTTATGGTTGTTAACCCCTTTATTTGTTGTTAGTAAATTTTATAAATTTATTAACGTTTTCAAAAAGTTGGATGTGATGTCGGAGGAAAAAAATTAATGTCAAAATCGTATTTCTCGACCCCAAAAACCCCTAAAACAACAAAAATTAAAAAAAAATTTGCGGTCAGGTAACGGAAAAGAACCCAACTCTCAAAACTGGCTAAGATATGAGATTTCAAAGTTTTAATATCGGTTGTTGCTTCTAAAATAATCTCAGTATGTGCCAAAAAATTTTTTTCTGAATAACCTATTTTGGAACAAATGGAGTTTTATTGCCGCAGCCCAGAAGTCTTTTCAACTTGTTCCACAACATTTATATAAAATTTCAAACTTGAAAAAATTAATATAATG
>SAUE01000039.1:17270-32083 GCA_009724625.1 Deladenus siricidicola | reverse complement strand
TTAAAACAAGAAAGCCTCTCGAATTGAACCTTGATGCCCCGTTCCCTACCTTTTCAAGGTCCCCCCTTCCCCCAATGATTAAAGGAGGATTACGCATTAAAAATGCAATAAAAACGGGAAAATTGCCGGGTTATGCTATAAAGTCGATGATATGACGGGATTTTGAGGCGATTTGCAATGAACATTTTCTCGAAAAAATCGAAAATTGTACCTTGGTCCCCCCTGTGGTTTTTTATGGATTTCTGAACTTCGGAGGTCCGTAAACCAACTTTTTTGGGATTTCCTGGCAAAACCAATATCATATAATCAGGGCGGAAAACTGGTCTAGAAAAAGTAAAAAAACTTCGGAATTCTGGGGGGGGGTAAACTAGGCTGACCCCTGAACCTATTTTTTGCGTTAGTCCAATTCTAATTAATTTCAAAAACAACTTTTATTCAAAAATAAATAAAGGAAAACATGACATAAAATGGGCTGACATGTTGTTCTACCCTCCTCATCTCATTCCAAATCGTCACTGGCGCGTTTCATCTCGGTTGGATGTGTCGCATGCACAAACAAGCACCTCAAACTCTTGCCTGCATGCCGCCGTTTACGCCAATTGTCTCACCGGTCATGTAGCTCGCCTCATCGGATACCTAAATTCAATTTAAAAAATGTTACAATTAGTTTAGGATACACCGGGTGGTGCTAGGAAAATCAATTTTTTGAGTTTCTAAAATCGAAAAATTGACGGACTTCCAAATTTCGAAAATGTTGGCCCAAAAAATCGGGAGTTGAAAATTTTTTCCAAAAATTTTCAAATTTGTTCCAATTTTCAAAAAAAAATCTTAATTTTCAGTTAAATTTTTTTGAAAAAATAGAAATGAAGATTTTTTAAGCATAAATTTGGCTTTTTTATTTCGTAAAAAATTATGGCTTCAAAACATAATTTTTTCGAAAATCAAAAATTTTAGCATCCCTGGGACACACAGATGAAAAGTTATTACCAAGAAAGACACGGCGCCAGCGCATTCTTCCGCCTCGCCAAACCTTCCGATCGGAATCACTTTGTCCACGGCGGCTTTCTCTTCCATATTTTGCATTAACGCACTGCTGAATTCCGTCCTGATAATGCCTGAATATGTTTCATATATAACTCAAATGTATATACAGCTAAATCCTATTAGTGAAATTTCTAAAAATAGTTACATATTTATCATAGAAAACGCTTCACCCTAAAATATTCCAATTTTACTTACCCGGTGCAATGGCGTTCACGCGAATGTTCCGGGATGCTAGGGATTGACTCATCGTCCTGTTAATGCCCAAGAGGGCACTCTTCATTACGCTGTACGCGCCGATGCCGTCGATGGGCGAGTAGCCGGCGATGGAGGACACGAACACGATGTTGCCATTGCCCGACTTCTCCAGGTGCGGAACGGCCATTTGGCTTAACAGGAACGCCGACCGCACCTAAAAAC
The DNA here is from genome assembly GCA_009724625.1 of Deladenus siricidicola. Taxonomy (NCBI): domain Eukaryota; kingdom Metazoa; phylum Nematoda; class Chromadorea; order Rhabditida; family Sphaerulariidae; genus Deladenus; species Deladenus siricidicola. Next base: position 30,622 of record SAUE01000039.1, on the reverse strand, counting down.
TCACGTTCGCATTACTCCTGGGCAAGGGATGAATTTTTTTATTTAATAGAAAAATAACGAGAAGATAAAATTATGTACTGCATACTTTTCCTAACATTTTTTTCATAAAAATTGAAAAAAATTCAAACAAATCGCGCGAAGTGTGTGATTTGTTAAAAAAATTTGATGTTGTAAACAAATTTTATAAAATTTCAAGTGAGAAATTTTTTGATGATGAATAACTACGAAAATAATTTTTCGTAATTACACACAGCTCTACCCGTTAGGAGCCGTCCACTTTACTTACTATCCGATTCAACTGTTAGATTTTTTCTCCAAAAACATTTTTGTTACTATAATTTAAATTTTTTCAAATTTCCACTAAATATTACGTTTACGTCCAACAGTTTCTCCCACTGTGAGTCTTCGACGGTCATCAAATCACCGTAATGGGGGTTGACCGCCGCGTTTGAGACGAGAATGTCTAATTTCCCAAACCTGAAAAAAATTCAGCTATATATATCAAATTTACAAACAATTTTTTGTAGGAACAAAAGTCTTTGCGAATGGGAGAGGGCAAAATCCAAAAATTTCAAATTTTTCCTCCAATTTACCTAAAAAAATACAGATTTTCTTCTTAGATACATGCCCCTCCCCCTAAATGCGCCACTAAGAAACAAATACATTTTCATGAAATTGTTATCTTGATACTGATTTTTCTTTATATATTTTTTCTCTGATAGCAAAACTAGGCTTTAAATTCATGCATTTATTTATAAATCAAGTTACCTATCCAGCGCAAAATCCACAAGATTTTTCCGGTCCTCATTCTTTGCCACGTGCGCCACGCACCCCTCACAGCGAATACCATTCATTTGAAGTTGCTTTACGGCCCTCTGAATACGAATTAATTTAGATGCGTAGAATTGTGAACAAATATACAAAAAGCAAATAAACCTTAAGATTGCGTTCGGCTAGCAATTCCGCAACCGTACCTGTTTAATTAACGCAGTTATATTTTCAACATCCCACAGCCACATTTTCGTTGAAAAATATAGAAAATTTCCGAGATAATTTAAATCTTACCTCAACATTTTCCTTCTTCCGACTACTGACGACCACGGAAGCGCCCTCCATACCGAGCCGTTTCGCAATCGCATATCCAATGCCCTAAAATTAAATTTTGAAAATCAGAATCTTTCATTTAATTAATTTGTATCAAATTTAAATTAGAAAAATCGGTGGTATTTATAAAATTTAATCGTGAAAAAAATTTTTCAAGCCTAAACCTTTGTAGAAGCAGTAACGATTGCCACTCGGTCAGTGAGAAATTTTGAACTCATTTTCGGAACAATGACGATAAACACGTGATGGAATCAGCAAACGATGAAGAACCAACAGATTAAACCCAGTTCTAAAGAATAGTTATCTTTGCATTAACCATAAACGAAAAAATAAACAACAATCATATAAATAGGCCAGTTGATGAACCTAAATGACATTTCCAAATAAAAAAGACATGCATTAACAATAAATCAAGAAAAAAGGCACGTTATTTAGTGGAAAGAGCTATCAGCACAAAAAAATGTAAAAGCAAACGATAGCACACGTGAAAAATTCGTGAAGAACTGTTGCAAAATTTCCAATTATATGTATGTATTTCGCCAATTTTAACAAAATAATTCAAATTAATTAATAAAGTCTAAAATATTCTGAAAAGCAGGAAACTGTTAGGGTTTGCTGAAAAACATTCATTCGATGATGTCCGCGGCCCGACCACCGAAACCAACCGCGGAGCGGCCGAGGCGTTTGAAAAATCTGACCGATCAAATAAAATCGAAAGGAGTGGAAAATGTTCTTCATCGTGTTGATCAGATTTACGATTTGAGTTAGTTCATTTACTTATAGTTTTTGGGGGTGGGGGGACAGGCCCCATTGAGATAAATCTTTGGATTTTTAAAGTAAATCAGGTAAAAATCGAAATTTTTGGATTTTGCCTCCCCCTTATTCGCAAAATAGAATGAAATTTTTTTGTTGCCCACCCCTTTTCGGAAATACTAGATACGCCCATTTACAAATTTGTAAAAATTGCGCTATTTTTAAAATGATTGCCCCATTTTTTTCATGCTTATTGTAGGCAACGAAAAATATTTCTAAAATTCTTTTTGATTTTGTACACTAGCTAATCACTTTATTCGAATTTAGCTCGGAAATTAGTTTTGAAGCATCAGAGCGTGACCACCGGCTTATTTTCTCGATATTCGACGGACAAAAGCACCGGCTATGTGAAAGATAGTATATATTGTGCGTTGGCATGCTGGGCTTGCTCCATTGCCTACAGGTTTCTAATTTCGGACTGAATTTAGTTTAAAAAATTGGAAAATTTCAATAAAATTTTTATTGCTAAATATTTTTAGACGCCTTGACGATGACAGAGGCCGGCAAACGGAATTGCGACAAACTGCCGTGAAAACTATGCGCGGCATTTTGTTTTGCTGGATGCAACAAATCGATAAGGTAGGGGGATTACTATTTATAAAAAGTTCAACTTTTTCTATTGTCCATGAATTTGGTGGAAAAGTGTGCATGAATTTTTCTAGGTGAATAGCTTCAAGCAGAATAATTCGCCGGAATTCGCGCTTCACGCTCGTTTCGATTTGCACACGGGAATGGAGTATGCATCGGCATTTTCTCACCTTCAGATGGATTTGGTGGCGCTTTATATTCTCATACTCGTTCAAATGACTAGTGGAGGAATTCAGGTAAATTATTTTACGTTCTCTATTATATGTGTTGTTTTCTATTAATAATTTTTTTTTATTTTGTTTAAAGATTTTTAGAATTTGTAATCTTTGTATGGTACGATTGAGTATGATTATTGACCATAGTCATATTTATTATTCAAGTTATTGGACATTTTGCTAAAGTTTAGAAAATGTTTAGATAATTTACACCACACATGAGGTGGCCTTTCTGCAGAATTTGGTGTTTTACATTGAGCGGACGTATCGCACACCGGATTTCGGAATGTGGGAGCGCGGTAATCGCTACAACGTCGGCGTACCCGAACTACACGCCAGCAGTCTTGGTCTTGTAAAGGTAAATTTTTATTTTTTTTTAATTATAAATTCAGGAAATATTGAAATTAAATTTTTTATGATAGGCCGCTCTTGAATCAATAAACGGATTTAACGCTTACGGCATGAGAGGCACTAGCGATTCTGTTATTTACGTCGACATCGACGGCCACGATCGAAATCGCACGACCTTTGAAACTCTCTTGCCTAGGGAGTCTAATTCAAAGGTTTTTATTTTTTATAATGGTGAAAAATTGAACATTTTTCAATTGCCTTTTAAAAATGTTTTTTTTATAAGTTTTTCAATTTCAATTAAGTTATTGAATATTTTTAATTGTATACGCAGGATAAATAAAATTGTAATTAAGAGAGTCTCATACTTGCGGAAATTTTACTATTTTATTAAACTCAATTTTTTATTTGACATATTTTTTATGTTATTTTGAGAACTTCGAATAAGTAAAAATTGTTATGTATTATTACAAAGTATTAGTACTTTATTGTTAATTTCAAGAGCACAGATGCTGCTCTTTTGCTCGCGATTGGTTGGCCAGCTTTTGCCACACACGACTCCAATCTCTACGAAATGACGCTCAACAAATGCATTCGCCATCTGGAGGGGCGTTACGGTATGCGACGCTTTTTGCGCGACGGCTACCGTACCGAGCTCGAGGACACAACTCGACGGTTTTACAACGAGGAGGAGACGTACAAATTCCAATCCATTGAATCGCAATTCCCATTGTTTTTGGCATGCATTTCTATAACGGGTTTGTTTTTTTCGAAAACCCGCTTTTAATTACCTACGTGAACTAATATTTACGAGGTATGTTTTAAGCTCAATACAAGGGAAATCAGGCGCTTTCGGATCGATATTGGCAGAAATTTGTGAATCTGCTCGTACCTGGTGATTATGGTAAGTTTTTTACTTTGTTTACTGTGTAATGGTCATGAAAATCACTTTTTGTGGTGATTTTGTTAAATTTCAGTGGGAAAATTTTTTGATTATTTTTATATAAATTAAAGAGTAAAATATTCATTCAACTGGTGTTAAGGTGGCCGATTGGTTCCACCAGAGTGTTTTTGCGTTGATGAAAATCACATGAAATTGGAACGACAGGTACCAAATTCTCAGGAATTTTATGCTATTAACCCACTCGAAATGGGACAACATCTGATGTCCAACGCAATTTACATCATAGCGTTACTTATAAGTAATTTTTATTATTAATAAAGTTTATGCTTGAAATTGAACTTATACTTGTAGTTATGCTCGCGTTCTATTTTTTCGGAATTCATGTTCCAGAAAACCAAAAAAATCCTCAAATTTTTGAAGCCCTAACTTTGGCAGTTTTGGTTGGAGGCAAAGCGTAGCATGTTCGTGGATGGAATGCTTTCAAAGAGCTTCTCGATAAGTTCCGAAAAAAATCATTTGAAACTGAAATGAACCTCACGTTTACTTGTCCATTTGTATTAATGTATTTTTCTAATTTTAGGAGAAAAATTGGTGCATTTGAGTGATATTGATCCAATTTACAGACATTTACCCGCTAGTCAACGTCCTAAATTTGTAAATCGGCATTCAGCTTTTCAGGTATTGTTAGCTTTGGTCATAGTTTTAGTGGTAAGAAATGATTTTAGGGCAGCATGGAGGGCACTCCCGTCGTTCAGGTCGCTATTATTGTCGAATCTGTGCAGTTACAATTGGTGATTTTTTTAATTATTGAATATTTATTTTTTCATGTTAGAATTTTTATTTATTTTTATATAATTTGATATAAATTGCAGATGCTGTCTACTTATGGTATTAGCACTCAAACACCGCATGAAATTGAGCCTGTGCAAATTTGGCCGAGTTGGAGACTCGTTAAGGTATCATTTTGTGAGGGCTTCAGATTTTATTATAATTTATTTTTCACAATTAATTGTTTTCTTCAAAAAAATGCAATTTTTAGGTTTTCGAACACTTGGGAAAAAACTCGAAAATGAATTTAAGCGGGCGTCCAGCACGTCCGTTTGGACCTTTGAACACGTCGAAAATATTTAGAATATGTGGTGATGTTATTATTTCATATCCGCTGCTTTTCGAATTGAATGACTTTTATGCAAATGCCGATCCACTAACGCTTATCGATGATATTAAGGTTCATTGGACTTTTTTATTCAAAATTTTTATATTGCGTATTTTGCTATTATAATTTGAAGTGCTTTAGTTGATAACATTTTAATTATAGCATTACTTATTTTTTAGCGCGACATAGAATTTGTAGCGCGAAGATGGAAATTGTCGGGTCGGCCAACATTTTGCATTGTTTTGCGGGAGGAAAACGTCGTGGGCGAATATTTTGATAGTATGTTGGACCTGTTGGTTAGCCTTAAGGCTGGCTACGTAAATGGCGTTCGTGTTCGTATTGGACGTATTCATGTGCGTATTTTGATTGCTATATTATAAATGATGAACTTTGTTATTTTCAGCAATTATTGAACACGGGTTGTGTGGAACATGTGGATTTTACGAGTGCAGCCGACATCGATTTCGACTTAGAGGTATTCGAGGAGGTGGACGCCAAACAGGCTCATCTTAAATCGCGATCTAGTCTCAAATCAATTCCGCCGCCTACGGTGGCGCGACGCGAGAAAGAATTTCGCCAAATGGACGATCACGCGCTCTTTCAAATTATCGCTCGTCACGACATTGACAATCTGCGTATTGTAGCCTTTGCTATTGCCATCATGCAGAAACGATATTCGTCCAATTTTGTGGTGCATGGAGGTTGATTTTTTTATATTTGGAGGACAAACATACAAGCTTTTTGTCTAGTATAGTACATGGCAGGGGGGACAGGTGGGGCGATGTCCCCTTTCTCCGAAATGAAAAAAATGTAAAACGTTTTACTTTTTCAAAATAATTGAATTTTTGTGGTTTTGAGCCACCCCCCCTTCCGGAAATGTTTTGGTCTTGGACCTTCCCGGAAAATGTTTCTGGTACATAGAAATGGATTTTATGGAAATTTTAAATTTTTATTATAGAAACGCTGGCCGTACGTTTGGAAAAGGTCTATCGACAGGCTTGTCAGTGGCGTAATTGGTGGCTAGTGCGCTATTGCGCCGCAAAACTTCGTAAAACAATTACCAGTCTTGCCCCAAGTATTACCACTATGTTGGTTCGCGGAAAACAGGTTAATGCTTTTTACAATTTGCACATACTTGTTGAAATGTTTTTGTTATTTTTTTGTCTGGTTTTTTATACATAGTTGTTTGGTCTTCATCTGGTTATGGCTCATTTTCTGATTTAGGTAATTTTGGGAATGAAAGCTTGTGTGGAAATTACGATCAGCGCTCCGTCGACTCCTATTGAAATTGCGAATGCAATTTTCAACAGTCACCACGAGGACGAACCTCAGGCTGCTGTTTTCCAACAAGAGCTTATTATTGCATGCGCTGAATTAGTTTGTTTTTTTGGCAAAATTTCATTGATTATGATACTTTGTGACGGCGTATTTACGAGTTTGAATTTTTTCGTGAAGATATTTATTAAAAATTTCTTAAATATGAAACATGGAATATTTTGCATTTTTAAGGAATATAATCATTTTTAGATTAGCCACAACGCGAGCGCTTTTGATGGCGTACTGGCGGTTCGTTTGGCATGGCTCACCGAGGCGCTTCAACTTCTTCTTACGTTTATTCGACAAAGTGTTTTACAGCGTAAATTACATTTATCGAAAAAGGAAGATTCATCCTCGAACGCTCAGCAACCAACTACTGTCCAATCGCAAGTTCCTTCCGCCGATTTTGTGCTCTTTTTCGAACGTACTTGCCCGACGTCGGTGTTGAAGCAATTTGGTCAGACTTTCAATTTGTCATTAATTTTTAGTATGTAAATATTTAATGAGTTTGAATGGATTTGTTTATTTTTGATAACTTTTAGATGTTTGTAATGAGCTTAGCGTCTACGACTTGCCGCCGACAATGATAAAGGATTTACTTGGTGCTCTCATGACAAGAAAAAATTGGCATTTATTGTGCGTTTTTGATATTTAGCGTGTTATCAATTTTTTATTGCTGGAAACCAAAAAAATGGCGGGAACCATTTTTTTGGCTGATGCTAGATGGGTCAATTTTTTAAATGGATATACCTCGGTTTACATGCGTCGTTGGATATAACTAATCATGTTTTAGAGCACTATCGTCTAAAAGTTTTGCGAAATTGAAAACTTTTTTGAAAAATTTCTTGACAAATTCAAAAATTCGTGCGCAACTGCGAAATTAAATATGATGTTCAAGTATTTATCGTCATATAGGGTTTCATATCTCTTTATTTCAAGTTTCCAATTTCAGATCGCCATTACAGACACGGAAATTAAACGGAGCGCTGAATCGTGTGCCACCAAATTTCTATGACCGCGTTTGGCGAATTCTGGAGCATGCACGAGGCGGGATTATTATTGCGGGTCATCTTCTACCGCAGGCATGTTATTCAGTGGCATTGCTAGCGGATTTTTTTCCCTTGCTGAAAATTTTTATTTGAAAAATTCCTGAATGTAAAAATTGAAATTTTGAATATTCCTGCGTGAAAAATTTTCGGGCGGCGCACTACACCGGAATTCTATATCTCAAATATGTTTTAAAATTTGATTTAGGAGCCAACTCTAAAAGTTATGACACAACAAGAGCTTAATTTTTCTTACAAAATTGAGGCGATGATGGGCGAGATTGCGCACCCGGAATATCGTCAATTGCTCGTGGAGGTTAACAATTTGAATTGTTTAAAATATTTCGATAAAAATGTCAATTTTTCAATTTCGAAACTTTGTTTTTTATGAGAAATTCGAGTTCATACTGTATCTTATTAAATACTGTATCTTGCTGGCTGCATTTGAATCTTTTTAGCTTTTATGCATTGTTGCAACAATAATGGAACGAAACCCAGAGATTTACTTTATTGATGCGTTGGACACCGATGCGGTAAAAATTTTTAAATGTACATTTATTTAAAAGGATTTAAAAAATTTATAATTTTAGCTGATTAAAGAAGCCTTTTCATTGTTTTGTGAAGAGCATTCAATAAAAGATCGCGTGGACATGACGCCTTTTTATGAAATGGATGGCTCGACGACAATTATAGGCAGCACTACGGCTTCTCATCTTATTCGTGTGGGTTTTAAATCGAGACTGGGTTTAGGTCGAAAATTGTGGGTGACGAAAAATTATATTTTTTTTGGATAAAATGTTCGGGTATTAAAAATTTTGCTGTCAAACAGTGGTAAACGGAAAAATTGTCCAGTTTTTAGTTTTGCAATTTCTTGTTTAGGTGGTCGTAGACAAGCTACTTAAGGATAGTAATTTGAATAAGCATTTCATCGGAGGCGGTATTTTTGGCGATGAAGCTGCCACGGAGCTGCTCACTTCACCCAGTGCTTATGCAGCCGCGAAACCGGCTGCGATGTCACCCTCGTCGTCTACGGGTGGGACCGGTCTCGCCACACCAACCGCCGAAGAGAATTGTCATATCAGCTGAGCGGGTAAAAGATATTTTCATTTTCAACGCATTCATTTGTCCACGAATAATCGGTTTGTTCATTTTTTTAGAATTATTTTTTATACATTTTTTTATTCTGATACTGTTTTATACATTTTTTATGTAGTTTCAAAAAGCAATGCCTTCAATTTTTATGTTTGCTCAAATTTTAAATATGAAATATATATAAAACTTTATTAAATCTTCAAAAAAGCTCTGGGAACATTATAATTTTTTTAAATTACACAAAAAAATTAGTAATAGGATACATAGCACGCTGCGCCTTGAGCATGAACATAACCGCGTACATACGCGAGAATTTCGCATTTGAATTCAAATTCCCCTACTTGAAATAAATTTACGGCTTTGCAATTCCTGTGAAGACAAGCTGTTTTGCATTCATCGATATCCTAAAAGTATGACAATTCATTTGGAGGATCTTTTTTAGGCCACATTGCATTTGTCTTATTGTTTCCAACTCCATTTCTCTGTTCCATCTGCCAGCATTTATTCATTTGTCCATTCTGTCATTGTTTCTCTGTATTTATAATCTACAATTCATGCTTACCTGAACTTCATTTATCTCGAAGACTTTTCCACCTCTGCATTCTGTGGATTGCATTAGATGATACGGCTTATCGTTCACGTATTGAATTTGTGGCAAGGCTAAATTCAAAAATCTTATAAAGGAAGGTCTTCGTTCTAGTTTTGTATTGGATTTTTTCACTATTTTTAACAATTATGTAGGTATTTTATAGGTAATTAACAAACCCAGAATTTTTTATGGGAATATACCAAAAGTTCGAATTTAAGGCTTATATTTACAAATCAAGTCAAAGGTTATTGGGATGAGAACTTTCTTTTGACACTAACAAATCTTTAAAAACTTCGAAAATTTCTACAAATTCTATGGGGGTTTCTTTAAAAATTTTACTCCAATGGATGCGTTTGATGAATATGGAGTGTCATTGAAAATATTATTTATGTTGGAAGATGCTTACAAACACAACAGGAAGCGAGTCCGAGCAGTAATACACACAGTGACGTTGCCCACATTGCCGAAGCTGTTTGACTTCTTTTTCTAATTCCCAAATACTTCGTCCTTACGTGGAATACGGTATTCCACAATCTACTGCTTTGGACACGATTAGTTCTCCAATACACGGAATACTCGGAAGAGGAGTTGTCGCAAATATCGTATTGTGTTTTATTATGCTTCGATTCTGTGGGAATGTTGTTGCGCTTGGGACACAATACTTTATCGTAAAATTCAGTAAAATTTTCTTGTGTCTCCAAAGTGATGTCGTTCATGACGGTTCGCTAATTGCAACGAACTTAAATATGCAAACTTTATTTTTATTGGTAGAATGAAAACCATTTAGAATGATTTTTTGTTTACTTGTAACAGTTTCTATGAATAGTTTTTCATTTTGAACTATTTTTCTTACGCATTTCGAACACAAAGACATAAAACTGTAAAAACAAACATTCGCAAAGTTGGAAAAAATACGCGGGGTAAATTCATTCAATGGGCAAAATTCTTTTAGTTAAAAGCACCTATATATCATAATGAAACGAAAATTTATGACAATGAGCAATTTATAGCGAATCAATGTTACAAGGGAAATATTTTGACGGGAAAAATATTCAAAGTTTAATGGAGAAATTAAAAGAAACAACACGGCATAAATAGGGCGCAGCCACAACAAAAATCGAATCACGTCACTTTCAAACAGTCCTCGAATCTGAAATTTGCAGGATTTGCATACTTTTCTTGATTTAAATGTTATACACATTAATTGTTGCAAGTTTAATGTAATGGGGGGGGGGCGTTTCGATTTTGATCATTTTTACGGAATTGCCTTCACAGAATTGAAGTGGATTTATCGCCAAAATTGTAAAGTTTTGGTATCGCGTTACTCTTAATCGGATATTTTATAATTATTTCAATTGTATTACACGTTATGAAATCAAAAAAGAAAATTTTCAAGTTCAATTTAATTTAATAAAAGTTCAATTTATGTATAAAGTTGATTTGAAATTTTCATGAAATTCAAATTAATTTTTAGCTAAATATGTTGATGAGATTAAAAGTTCATACATATATGCATTGAAGCATTTATTAAAAAAATCATTCAGTCATTTAACAATTAAAAAATTTCAAATAATTGATTTCATTAATAAAAAAGCGACAATGGCCAACCAGTTATTAAGAACTCAAAATACAGCTTCTTTTGAGTTATTGTGTGTTGTTTATAAGAAAATGAATTAAGCATGACTTTGAAAAACGGAAATGTGGAAAAACAAATAATACAAAAAATCTTGGGATTCTAACTCCTTTCAGCAGATCATCTTCAAAATTCGATGGAGACAAAAATCAAGGAAAGGACACACGGTGATGAAGAAATGTGCACTTGGGTAGAGAAGAACTGGCTAAAAGTTCACTAGCCCGAGAATAAGATTACCTCAGAAGTTCCGCAAGACGCAATTAGAGAAGAACTGACTAGAAGTTCACTAGCCCGAGAAAAAGATTAACTCATAATTTCCGTATGACGCAATTATGCATGGAAAAACGCATATATTACTCAAAAAATATTCTTGAAAAATTAAAATGCGTTATTTTTTCAAATTCGCATTATTTCAAACATATTTTGAAAATTTCATATTCTTATTTCTTTACGATTTTCTGAACCAATTGAATTACATAAAATACTGGTTTAATAACGACAAAATAAAAATTACAGTAATATTTTGAATCGAAAATTTTATTTTTTATGATTCACATTTTGATGTAAAAAATATTGAACAAATATGATATGAATATTAAAATAAAAAGTCAATAACGGTAAAATTTTCGTTACAGGAATGTCTATCCGATTCTTAGTGAGATTCAAAATTAAAGAGTTCTCAATCTCTTCTCTGAACTTTTGATAAATAAGTTATTGGACGCAATATTGGAAATTTTTAATTGACGTGTTTTATTAATGCAACAGCTGATTACAAAAATGTCGAATGGTGAACAAATCAATTAAATGGATAAAGAATATATAGAAAATGTTTTCGCACCTTTAACTTCACCGAGTTCAGGCCAAGTGAGTGAGTGGAGGCATACACATGTGTGTACATAATACAGTTAACAAGCGTATTATGTAATTTCAATGAAGAAATTTTTATATTTACCTATGACTAATATTTTTTGAAAGTTTGCCACATAAAAAACAACTTACATTACAAAAAATCGGCTTAACTTACTATCTCATTCGTTACTTGCCGTTTAATAAAAATACAGTATTGTGCAAGTATTTTTCAGCTATTGTATGTATGTCTATGAGTTCTTTCTTGCTACCCCTTAGAGAAGTGAACATCACAATACCTCAAGCATTGCTTTAACACCTAAGTGTTCCGAAAATCATTATTTGAAAGGAAGCCTTAGTCGATTTGTATATGTATTGGCTTCTCGAAAAGGACATTTTTAAAACCTTTTTTTCAAAAATACTAAAAATAAGAAATTTTCAAGTAAAATGGCGAATGTAAATTTTCATGTGTATCAGTAATCCCGATGATTCATAAAATAAGCACATAAAAATTTTGGAAGAGTAAATTTTGGACATGGACTCCGATTTACCTTTTCGGTACAGAAAGCGGCTCGTCTCACCGAGTTCGTTCCCAATGATTTGTAAATGTAGAGCTAAACTTCACTTATACCTTATAAATATAAAATTCTAATATATACATATTATGATATAAAAGAAAAATTTTGTAACAAAAATTAAATAATTGTATTCCCAACTTAACACAAACATGAGCCTACAGACCATGGAAAAACAAAAACACATGATACACGGCGCGCCAATGAGTGAAACCATTTTCTGTTTCTCTGCACTCTCTAGCCTCTCTTTTTTGAAAATGCTCTAACGTGGGGTGCACCGATTTGGACCAACTTTTTTTGAAATACTCTAAATTTAACGTGCTTTCTGATGCACGTAACCATTTTTCATAAAAATATGAAAAATTTCGCGATTTTTTAAAACTTAATTTTTACGATTTTACAAATTCTTTTTCTTAATTTAAATCAAAAATTTTCTAATACAAATTAAAGATAATGACGTGCTCTATCGAATAAAAAAAAGTTTGGACAATTTCGCATCTCGGGGAAAAAATGGCCACTAAATGAATTTTTTTCCATTTTCCCAATTTTTTTTACACATTCATCGGTTCCGGGCGGTGGAATTGAGATACTGACGCCAGATTTAGAATCAGCGGAGCAAAAAACCCTAAACTGAGTAAACATTTCGACAATTCCAAAATATAAAAAAACTATTTGGTCGAAGGCGGATTCGAACTTTCGGAAATTTTTTATTTTAGACCAAACATTTATCCATTAGGCCACCAATTCTCAATAAATTTTTTGTTTCACTTTTTGTTCAGAGTTGGCGCGCCTTGGATAAAATAATTGCGCAACATTTACAACTTGTTTCAGTTTTATGCGGGAGTCTCATATCATAATGAGACAAACAAAAAATTCAAATTTTTGAAGATTTTCCTTTAAAAATACAACGCCAAACAAAAAAGAAACTTTTTGAATATTTCTTCGAACGTTCCAAAGAGTTTCAAAATTTATGGACAGCACGCCAATTTCAAAATGATGATAGGAACATTTTGTCAAATTCGAATTTTCGAAATTTTTGCTCCCAAGTTTGCAGTGTTTCCAAATGAAGTAAGTTTTCACCATGAAATCGTAAGTGAAGCGCACTTCACTTTATTTAGAAAAGTGA
>SAUE01000039.1:2485-17186 GCA_009724625.1 Deladenus siricidicola | reverse complement strand
TATTGCCAATTCACTTTTCTAAATAAAGTGAAGTGCGCTTCATGTTCGAAAATGAATTTTTTGTGGAAACACTGCAAGTTTGCAACAAAAACAACGAGAGTAAAATTTTGTTGTAACTATGTAAACTTATACTTAAAAAAATGTAAACTTATACTTACAAATTTTCAGCTTCCTAACATCAATTTGAATATACTTATAAGTTATCATCATTTTTTCCATTGGCTGAAATTGGCGTGTGGACAGTGGAAGCCAAAACGTACTGAGTTTTTATTCCACAAAAACAGGCGTGTTATCGGTATTTCTTATGGTCTTCGCTGAGGGAGAAGGCGGAAATTTTGTTGATTTTGAGGATTGGTGTTCGTATACATGTTAATTTCCTATATATAATACATATATTTTGAACGAGGACTTTAGGTTTGCTCTTTCCAGTGACTCAGGATCCAGATGACTAAACGAATAAGGTAAGGAGAAAAATTTAAGTACATACGTTTAGAATAATTTGAGCTTTTTTCATTGATTTCATCGTATTTAAAAACTTATAAAATTCAACTGAAAGTTTATTCATGTGGGTATCGCAAAAATTTAAAAAAAATTGATCCTGGGGACGATACTGGGTAGAGCTAAATTTTTTTCTTTCTGTCTTAATTAACTTTGCCAATTGTATGTAGGAAAAACATTCTTGTAATTGTCTCATTTTTTGTTTTTGTATTGTGCTTTTGTGCGACAGGAGGATATCTTCCGAATCATTCTGCATTCATCGTTTGGAAAATTTCCTTAGTATGGATGAGTGTGGTGTGCGAATACAAAGTACTTTCCACTCGTTTACTATTCATTTAAGTTACATCCCACAACGATCTGCATGAAAAATATTGATCTTTCTCCGACCGCAGATTATTGGTCTCCAACTTTTATTTTCTACTTTTTCTGTTTTTTGGCATATATTTTTGAAATCCTCATTGGCCATTAATTTAGCGCAAGTTTTGTTTTTGGTAGGGATATTTCGGAAAATGGTATTGAATATGATCCTGAGCGAATTTTTAGTTGTCTTGAAATGAAAAAAGCTCACTTTCTGTTCTTCGAATAAAAATTGTTCTTGAAATTGTCTGGTTTCTCAAATTTTGTCAGGGTTGATTTAATTTATGTATTCTCAAAAAACTACTCTCCACTTTTTATATTTGGGGTACAATGTTTTTGCACATTTATTTTTTGCAAGCCAGTTTCACATTTTTTATTAATTGATTTTTTTTTGATTTCACAAAACATGATTGTATTTTCAGCAAGATGGGGATCTCGGATAATGATGTTCAAAAGCAGCTCTGCCACATGATGGCGTTCATCGAGCAAGAGGCGAACGAAAAGGCTGAAGAAATTGACACCAAAGCTGAAGAGGAATTCAACATGGAGAAGGTATTATTTTTTGGAATTTAGCATTTTTTTGAAAGTAGATTTTTTGTGTTTTTGAATATGATTATTTTCAACTGTTTTCTGCGTAATTTGCGGTTTACACTGTACGTCACAAACTTTGTTTTCCAGCTCTTCTTAATTGGGGGGGGGTGGTAGAAATAACATTTTAAAGTGGATGATCTTTTTTGTCTTTCGCCAAGGTGAAAAAATTCAAAATTTGTGGGGAAGAATTTGCCACATGTGATTCATCAGTGGCGTACCATGGATTTGGGAGGACGGAGGCAACCAAAAATTTACATTAAATTAGCGAATGAGGAAGGCAAAATTCAAAATTTTCTATTTTTACTTCCAATTTTATTAAAAAATCATTAAAAAATTTCAATGGGGCACATGGTCCTTATAGCTCTCCCCCTTGTATACGCCACTGTTTTGTTGTTGATTTTATTGTTTGCTGCATTTTTGGTCAAATACTTGGAATTTTTGTTTTTACGCGCTTTATTGTACCGCAAATTATAAATTGCAATGTTACGACGAATACAAAATGCATTGATTCGACATTTTTTTCTTCAAAATAGTTTGGTCGGTGTGCAACAGGGATGAGTAGAAAATGAATTTGAGATTTTGAAAATCGAAATTCGAAAGGACCTTTCAAAATCGAAAATTTCAAAAATAAAATTCCGAAAATCGAAAGGAAAATCACTGAAAATCGAAATAAAAAATTTGTCGAAAATCGAAAATTTGATAAAATTTTTAAAACGTTCATTTTTTCTTATTTCGACTTATTCTCATAAAAATGTCACATTGTGAGTTAATTTTGACTATATTTTTTCAAAAAATTACTTGTGAGTGAGGTTGAATTGAACAAAAATTTCCTAAAAATTTCGAAAAAATGGCCGATTTTTCGAAAATCGAAAGGAAAAAACACCGAAAAATTTTTTCTCACCCTTGGTGTGCAGAGACGATTTAATTTACTTTAAACGAATAAAAATTAAAAACTAACTAAAAAGTTTCTTTTTTTTTATTTGAAATTGTTGATTATTTTTTAATGTTTTGGATTGTTTACTTTTTTAGGGTCGATTGGTGCAACAACAACGCACAAAAATCCTCGAATACTACGAGAAGAAGGAGAAACAGGTGGAGCTCCA
Organism: Deladenus siricidicola; assembly: GCA_009724625.1. Lineage (NCBI taxonomy): Eukaryota > Metazoa > Nematoda > Chromadorea > Rhabditida > Sphaerulariidae > Deladenus > Deladenus siricidicola. Next base: position 14,637 of record SAUE01000039.1, on the reverse strand, counting down.
GCGCAAAATTCAACGCTCAAACATGCAGAATCAGGGTCGCATTAAATGTCTGAAGGCTCGTGAGGACTATTTGCGCCAGGTTCTTGACGAGGCACACGCCAATCTTTCGAAAATTTCTAGCGATTCGGCGCGTTATCCTCCCATTTTGAAGGGTCTCATTCTTCAGGTTGGTTTATGCACAACAGTCCCGTAGCCAGGGGAGGGGCGTAGGGCCCCCCGAAATAAAATTTTATTTTTAAAGGAATGAAAAATAAACAGCACATAGCGAAAAGATATGGCCTTTAAAAGATCGCCCCACCTCGAAATTTTTTTTTCTGGCTACGGGTTTGATGCACAATGGCTGTTATTGATTAAAAAATTGAATTTGAATTTTGTTAATTGAAATTGAAAAAATTAAATTTGAATTTTTAGAAAATTGAATTTTTATGAAATAATTACACTAAGAACTGCAATGTACTTAAAAGAGTAGGAAAAAGGGAAGTTCAAAATACTACATTTCTTATAAGACCAACAATTTTGTTTCTACTACAGTAAGAAAAATTGCAGATATTTTTCTGAGTATTTTTGATGTGAAGTTAACTTTATAATTTATTTTAGGGACTTTTGCAATTATTGGAGAAGGATGTGATTTTGCGCTGTCGCAACAAAGACGAGGCTCTCGTTAAAAAACTTTTACCCGAGTGTTTAGAGGAGCAGAAAAAGACGTGGGGCAAAGTTTCTAATGTATGTTTCGTATTTTTTATATTTATTTTAAGCTTTTATTTTGTTGGGGGAAACCAAAAATTCGCAATAAAGTTTGCGAACTGGAGCAATGTTTGAAAATTTTACGACCCCCTCTAAATGCATATTTATCGATTTTTAATTTTTTTAAAAATATTTTAAAATAAAGGTTATAATCGATAACAACAATTACTTGTCGGCGGAGGGCGCTGGCGGCGTTGACATCTCTGCCAAGGGCGGTAAAATCAGAGTGTCGTGCACACTCGAGTCTCGACTTGAACTGATCGCCGGGCAGGTATGTTTTCTGTAGTTATATTTAGTAGCGCCTATTTTGTGTGATGCATATTTTAGTTAAACGTTAAAATTAAAACGAATCAAAATTATTTCTGTGAATGTTTACCAAAAAAAATTTTATCAGAGTTATTTTTTAATTTTTTGTACTTTTATTTTAAAAAATTCAGATTGTTCCGCAAATTCGCACAGCACTCTTCGGATCAAATCCCAACCGGAAGTTTTTCGACTAATGAACATGAGCAAAATTCACTTATGAAGCCTATAAAATCTATGACGTTAGTCTTTTTACTATTTTGCGCGCTGTCTTTGATGTCTATAAAGTCTTTGTGAGAATCAAATTTATCTTATACAGATAAGTAATGTGCTTTTTTATCGCACTTAAAAAATTGATGGGAGGGTAGGGATGTAAATTTTATTTTTTTGTAGATTATTTAGTGTTTTCTGTGAATTTGAAGTGAATATTTCTGAAATATATTTCACATTTTAAAAATGCATAGACTCTAGCAACTATTTTGGTTGTGATACATATATTTGCTGATTTTTGTTTTTTAAGAAGCGAAAATCACCTTTTCAGAGATAATTTTTAGTAGTTTAGTTGCCGACTTTACGTAAATATTTTCTCACTCCTCGGATAATATAGTTGTGATTATTCTCGTCATTAATATGATTTTTTTAAAATAATTTGTATTGACATTGGTCGATTTTTATTTATGAAGATATAAAAGTTTTGAGGCTATTTGGTGTTTGATTTGGGCATAAAAATAACTCAAAAAAATTAATCAAAAATGTGCGAAGAAGAAGTGATTTAGTAATGTGTATTGGAGTGAGTTCATTATTGAACGTAGAGTGAGCACGTATCAAATATTATATGTGCATACTGTTGGATTTTTTGTTAGCACATCCCGCAACATTTTCTTTTCAAATAATTTTAAATCGCAACAATTAAATTCAGACAGTTCGATTTACGATTTCACACAATTCCGTCAGTAAACAATTTTGCAAAATACCGGTTTTTCTCCCCAAGATTTCGTAGTTTCGATGTATTTTTGTTCGGGTTGTGATTTCTTTACTAAAAATATCAATTTTCGATACGCGTTGATTGATATTTCACATTTTTGTTATGACGCTCTCAAATTCATTTGGATGTTTGAAAATCGGCGAAGTCGAGTTAAATAAAATTTAATTTATTATTATTTCCTACCATCGTCGGTCGCTCTTATTTTCGTTGAAACGTAATTTAAAACAAATGAAAAACATATATAACCTGTGAAAAACTTATTTAAAAGATCGTCTTATTACGTAGGTAAGAGTTTCCACAAATTGTTTGTAAAATTTATGTTAAAAATTCGAACTATTTTTATTATTTTTAAAATCAACTTTAGTTTTTCAAAAGAAAACCTGCTTCACTGATGTTGAACTTCCGAAAATGACAAAGAATATTTATAAGGTTTAATCGCCTTTGCACTTTTTCAAATAAAACATTTGAAATAAACTACCTTTACAGTAATTTATTTTTTTGCAATCTTCGTTATTTTACAAATACATACGTCGATAAACATGTAGAAATTACGTGATCACAAACATTTTCAGATGATTTAATTTAAAAATGAATTGTAAAATGATTTATGAGAAAAATACCGAGGGGTCTTTAATCAGTAATTTTTCTTATACCTAAAAGTGCGTTATAAGATGAGACGTCGATAAATACATTATATGTTGAATATTTGTGACAGTCGGTCGGTAATGATATCATTTTGTGTATTATTCGTTTATTATTTATTTTCAACTTTTTTCTCATTTTTTACGCCGTAAACAAAAGATTTTTGCCAAAAAAATGAGAAATTTATGATCTGACGCGCGTTTTATTGAGCGAATTGTGAGAAAAATTCCCGGAACAATAATCGACAACAATCACTACAGGTTTCATTTCTCTTTTCTTGAACAATTTATCACATTAAACTAAAATTTGTTTCCCCTTCTAGCGAGCGACTAGTATAAAAAACAGTGAACAAACCTCGATTTTTTTGCAAATAAATTTTCTGTATGAGATGTAATATTTATTTTATGTATCTTTCTGTACTACAGTTTCTTTTCTACAATTGTTTTCAAATCGTAACTTTTTTTCTAAACTTTGATCATTATTTCTTAATTTTGTTTTTTGCGATGCCGAGGATATTATTTTCATTTTATGAATACGTCTTCGTTTTATTTCTGATATTTTCGCAACGCCTTCATACCATTTTCAGTTTTTGTGTTCATTCATTCTTCGGTGTTCTTTATTTGCAATATTTTTATTAGTCTCATAAAAGGGCGGGAAAATACGTTTATCTTCAGTAAATTCCAAATAAATGCGCCTCAAATTCTTCCTTTCGGCTAGGCTACAATAATTTTTTACTGTTTTAGACGATCATTGTAATTTGTAAATAAATTTTTGTCAGTAATTTTGATTTCTTCCAAAATCGCATAATTCTCTGTTACTATTCAATAATTTTGAATTTGCGTTCTTAAATAATACAATTATTTTGCATTGTTATTTTTCAAAGGAACTTTTAAAAAATTTTGAAACTTTTTATCAAATATTTTTGGAGCTGCATCGAGTACTCGGCCGCTTGCTCAGGTGTCATGGCGAGATACTCGGACTTGAGCATTAGTCATTTGAGGCTCGGTTAAATCGAGCATCAGCCAAAAAACTAATATGGTCAAAAAAAGGGTACTAAACAAGCATGAAAGAAGAGTACCGAAATTTCTGCCAATTTACTGTCCTAAAATTTTTTTAGTGTGTTAAAATTTGAAAAAATTTAGTGCTTATGCACCATTTTTTCACATAACCTCCACCTAACGAAATAATATTACATTTTTTCAATGAAAAGTTAATTAACTTTGTTACATTTGTTCAAAAATAGCTTCTGCGATCATTTTTAAGTTATTTACAGTTATTTTTGGGGTGGCGCTCGCGATTTTTCGCAGGGTCACTATTTTTGAATACTTGTTTAGCAATTTTATATGTATTCATTGAATATTTAAAAAATATATGTATAAGAAAATTCTATATAATGTATGTATATTTTTGCTCAATTCACTTGTCTTATTTTCGTGATGCAGTTAAGATAAAAATGTGTCGATAAACTGCAAAAATATCGTTATTCGCGCGCTGCCTTTGCAGGCATCAAAAACAATTGATAAATATTTCAGGCGTTATCAAAATGACTTTCACGCAATTGTCGATTATTTGCCTTGTTGCCTCAGGAATTTTGCTGTATTCCGCGAGCGCGCAAATGGTTCGGCAATGCGCGTGTTCGGAAATTGAGCCATGCAAAAATGCCTACGTGCAGAACTTGATACCGTGTGCTGACACTTGCCAGGTTATTATTCATCAAATAATAATGTTATGCGGGAAATAAAGATGAGAATGGCGCATAAATACATATACATAGATAAACGTTCCTGAATGGCGACAATACTGTAATTTCAGCAACACGCCAGTGCTCTCGGTGCGAATTATCAACAGCTGAAACAATGTGTCTTGCAGCAGGAACCGAAAATTAGAGCCGCTTTTGCGTGCACCGAGGGAAAGCACAGTGATGCGTGAGTTTGCATTTTTGGGTTTACAAAAACTTCAAAACTCGTACTTCACGCCTGCCGTTGATTAGCGTCTTCGCACTACATATGATTATTGTTCTTGTACAAATACAAACAATGACATTCGATACATTTATGTATATGATTTAGGTGTTCTCGTGGTGGCGCAGGTGGAATGGTTCCAAAGCGGTACCCTGAGACTCTCAAAATTGCCGCACTCAGCGAAATTAACCGAATGCTTATGCGCAACGGTTTGTTTTAATTTTTGATCGTTTTCAATAAATTATTGACTAATAAAAATAAAATATAATAATAATTTCTTTTCAACTTTGAAATATTTATTCGTTTATTTTAGGTATCAGCTCAGAAGTTCAAGGAATCCTTGGTAGCGGTAAGAAAATGCTTGGCTGTGTTCAATCCTGCCTCGACAAAAAGGCTGGATCATGCTCGAAGAAACTTGGGTATATATTTTGCTCCAATATTATCTAATAATGTTTTTTCTCATTGGAAAGAATTTATTTAAATCATTTTTTAGTTGTGGACTTTCGCTACCATCGGATACTGTTCTCGTTCAAAACGCCAAGCAATGCGCCATCCAAAGCGGATTTAACACACCCGCCGTCCAGCAATTGTGTAATTGCGCAGCTCAGGCTGGCGTGCGGTATGTTTCGCATATTTGAATAATTTTTTGCTATTTCATTCAGTTAAATCAGTTTTTAAGTATTTAACATACCATGGCAATGCGCGCAACAAATATTGATGACAAAAAAATATATACATATGTATTAGTTAAAATTTTTTATTGTTTTTTTTATTAATTTTGAATTTTTATTTGTTGCATTAAAGAATTTTTGAAATTTTTTAACTCAAAATTACAAATAATTTCCACATATATTGTAGTACGATTTTAGACAACTCGCCCCAATTTGCGGACGAATCACGATCACCTAAACCGACAAAAGGCAATTGTAACAAAAACCAATAAATAATAATTGATAATAATTCTAGTAAAAGTAATAATGTATTTATACATTTTTATTGTTTTATTTTCTGCGTTGTAATTTTTCTCGCTTGCAGAGAAAATTCTCATTCCTCAGCGAAGTTACATGAAAACATTGAGATGAGTTCTCAATGTGTTTTAAAATCTCATTTGTTCAGTTTCGACTTGACTTAGATTACTTTACTACCAATGTTTATTTATTATAAAATATATGTATAATATTATACCAGCCATTTTGGAATTAATACATTAAATTTAGTCCACAACACTGACAATTTATTCAATAACTCGATTTCTCTGTTTCGTCAGTTGTCTTTTGAATTCAAGAATCCGGCAATTTTACAGGAACAGATTTTAAACATTGAATTTGCTGTCTGTCGTTCTTTTTTCTTTATTTTTCTTTTACCTTTTTACCTTTTCATTATTTATTTCATTTTCTTTCTGTTGTTCTCGAGAATTCTTGGGAGAATTCTCCCATATTGCTTTTCATTCTGTTCATTTTTAACTAATTCGCAACGGTCAAATAGTCACTTCCGTTAAATTAAGAGCAATACAAACTACGTCAAACGTTGCTTACCGAAGAACTGCGAAAAACGAAAATAAAAATATTTGAAATAGACACAAGAAAAACATTATATTAATATATTTTCCGAAAAATTTTCAAACAAAATATTTCTGTCTACATATGATATTTAAGGTTTAGAATGTTTTTCATTCATTTTGAGGGCGGGATGTAGAAAGTGGAAAGGTCCATTTCGACTTCCTTCTCTGAGTTCTGCCACGTCCATCCTTTCTTCACGCAAACGCCTGTATAATAGCAAATATCGCGCTCTAACGTTTGCATTCTCAGTCCGATGTTCAAATGTGAACTGTCGACGCCTGAGATTGTGGTACCGTAGAGGTAGTACATAGGATTCGGCGTTCCCGTAATGCCATTACCGCTGTCTCCCTAAAATGCAAAAGTTGTTTGGAATTACAATTTATAACATTTTTATCGTACATATTTGGATTTCTCAATAAGTTGAAACATTTATGTTATTTCTTTAATTGAAAGTACTCTTGACAAGTCCCATTCTGCTGAATTGTAATTGTCACATTTACCTGTGCTCCATCCATTGGCTTTTCATCTGTGTGCATGCAAAATAGCTTTTCTGATAGACACACTAAATATTAATTACAGCAATAATTACAAAATAATAATTAGAGTATCTTTGAAAGATATAAAATTTTAAATTGAAAAATTACATTTCTGAATATGGGCTTGTCTGAATAAGGGGTCATTGTCCGAGTTGATAACCGGAACTTCGATTTCCTTCAAATGCGTGGACACTCGACCTTCTGAATTCGGGAAATCAATTTTTATAAAAAATTAAAAAAAAAGACCTCCTCCTTCTTAGCCAATTAAAAAATGTATTTACATCGTCATTATTTAATACTGTAATAACATACCTTCTGTGAGTCCCCATCCATAGACGTTCATTAATTTGGTTAGAGGTTTGCCTGGTGGAGGTAGGCACGCAGGATCGACATTATGTACTTTATCCTAAATTCGAAATTAATTATTTTTTTATTTTATAGGTTCAAAATTTCAGAAGTAACGAACATCATCGTAAAAAGACAAGTCTTCCTTCACTTGAATGATCGCAAAATCTGTTTCTTTCATACGGAGCGAAGCATCGATGTCATTAGTTGCCGCCATATCGTTAGGATCCATTGGTTGATAAACCGCAAAGTCGATTTCAGCCGGGAACATGTCAACCTTAAATTATTTACGATTATTTCATTGGATTTTGTCATTTTTTGCAGAATATAAAATGATGATAAAAAGCAATTTTTTGTACTTTTGCACTAATTATACTCCAACAAATAAATAAAAAGTTTTCGATATACATTTCTGAGCCGATTCCGAAAAGCAATTTGGACGAAATTGTTCATTTATCAGAAATTCGATCATTTGTATATTGAAAAATTTTAGGTATACAAATTGGTGCAAAATTACAGAAAAACTCTTAAAAAATGATGAAATTTAAATTGCCGAAGAAGACCTCGATGCAATCGTCGTCCTTTTCATAGCAGAGCCCACCAACCATTAGCGTCGTGTTCTGGGTTTGCTCATTCATTTTTCTGTAAAGAAAACAATATACATATAGATCTCGGTCTGTCGTTGCTAAATCTTTTTGGAGCAAATAATTCTCTACTCGCTAACGACAAATTCAGTAAATGACGATAAATTCAGTAAATGAAGATTATGTATAAACAAAGATTATGTATAAACAAAGATTATGTATAAACAATGTCTAGAAGATTGAATTTTCTAAAATTTTCAATTTTGCTACTTTTGCTCGATGCACTACTGTATCTATGTATAATTTTAGGGTAATGTAAGCTATTTTGGTCGAGAAATGATTTTTATTGCAGAAAACTGAAAACGACGTTCAAACTTATCAATCTAACACATACATACTTACACGAAACAGTGGCGTGCCGTGAGCAAATGGCGCGGAGATATTATGGTGGCTCCACAATGAGTTAGTCCATGCGGGGTAAGCAAGACTGCTGCCCACGAGTATTTCACTTGATTGCTTTGTCTTTGTTTTACAACATCATCGCCTCCGCGAATTTTTCTGACTGAAACTATTTAACATTTCTCAATATTTTGTCTTAATTTTATTGTTACAAAAGTTTGAGTAAAAACTATAATATTTTCTTTTATTATAATTAACAAAACCAATCCTCTACTCTAAACATTCCAAAGTTATGCCTACAACAGAAAAATGGAAAGAACTAGAAGATTAAATACAATTAGCTTTTATTTGTTTTTTATAACTTTCTGGCAAGAATTTTTCATTTTTTAAACTTTACGAAAAAATCAAAGGTCTGATTCAATTTTCATGCGATTAGAAAATAATGAAACCTCACATTTAAATCAAACTTCAATAACATAAAGTCTGTGTAATTCAGAAAATTTAAAAAAGTGTCAAATTGTACGCATTGTTCCATTTTTCAGCTATCGGCCATGACTGAATGTTTACTTCTACCACTTCTACCATAACCTACCAATTAATTCAGGCTTGATCTCGAATTCTGGGTTTTGGCATTTTCTTTGTATGTGGCTATTTTCCCGGGGCGTAATTCGCTTAAATTTTGGTTCGCCATTTTCATTAGCAAAACTCGCCGTTGAAATTACGATAGCGGAGAGAAGAGTGAAAAATAACGTTTGAATCATTTGGAATTGTTTCAATTACTTTTTGGTGGCTTATCGAGTTTATATTATATATGCTTTTTTTCAATAATATTTCGTATAAATGCTAATGTGCTTTGCTTGACGCTTTTGTTTTATTCAATGAATTAACGAGAAATTGATATTCATAAATGGAAATTTCATTTTTTTTCAAAAACAGTCTTCGATATTTTCAATAATTTCGAAAATAAAATTTTTACAGTTTTTTTTTTGTATATCTCACCCACGCTTTAAAAATGTGTCGAGAAACCTGCCAACACGCATCATTATAGTAATGCATTGACGAATTACATATTTGGTCATCTGAATTCCATACAAAAATACCACGATGCCATACATTATGAGATACCATAAGATACCACACATTACATATAAATGTGTCGAAAATGAATTTGAGCTTTTGAAAATCGAAAATCGGAAATTTAAAAGATTCCCGAAAATCGAAAAAGAAAATTACCAAAAATCGAAATTTTTCTAAACAAATTAAAAAAAAAACAACAGACCTGAAGATAAAGAAATTCTTTTTTTTTCGAAAAAATGACTGATTTTTCGAAAATCGAAGAAAAAAACGCCGAAAATTTTCCATAATTCTCCATAAAAACGTCGAAAATTCTTCTTAAATTTTATTGCAAAACAAACAATAAGCACCAATTTACAAGTTTATTTAACTTTATTTTTGCTTTTCGTTTAAATTGGAGACCTTTGAATAAATGACACGAGTGTGTTCAAGGTATCCGCTCTTGGGATGTGTGGCGGTTCGCATTTCTAATATTTGTTCCATGTACGTATCGTCGTGCCGAATAAAGGTTCGTCTTAGCTGAAAATTTAATTTTTTATTAAAAGAAAGCAACGATAAATTATACGACAATTTTTAGCTGTTTAATGTGAGAATAATATTCACATTCTCAGAATTCTCAGCATTGATTTGGGGCACTGCGACAATTGCGGCTCGCCGATTGCGGCTCGGACAATTGCGGCCCAAACATTAAACAGGCCCATTAAATAAAAAATCCAATTCTTTAAATTTTATATTACTTTCCTACTCGCCTAAGGCTTAGCCTAAGGCTCCGCATAGCCACGAGACTCGCCTACTCGCGTAAGGCTCAGCCTAAGCCTAAGGCTCAAGCTTCTACCGTAATCCTAATAGAAAATTGAAAACTTACATCTTCTACGGGCAAATCACGAGAAAAGGAAATTCGACCAATGTCCTTTAAAGTGAGAACGAGTTTGTTGGGCCTTACTGTGCCAACTTCATAGGTGGTAAAACCTGAAACAATTTTCTACCAGTTAATTTTTTTGTCAATTATGACGAGATTGTCAAACGATTTTTACTGCATATGAAAAATGAATTGTAATGCAATAAACTAAAATTAATTTCATTTATTTTTAATGCACTTGTTCAATTGTATCGAGTGCCTGTGTATTATAAAATACATGTGTAGTATATCCGTTTAATTAATTAATTAATTAATAAACATTACACAATGAAAGTTACTGTATAAAAATCTACAATACTTCAAATTCTAAATCTCCAAATACCGTTGTTTCCTGTGGTCATAAGCGTGGCGTTTCCATTCGAATCCACCGTCATAAAGCCCCACTCATCATGGAAATGATCCTTCGTGGAGTGGGACCAAGCTCGTGCACTGAATTAGATATAAATGTTGTATCTTTTGCTATACAAATAAAATCGGTCTATTTATTTGGAGCACATAAATTATCATATAAAAAACCTGTAATTAAAGAATTGTGATTTAGTGGTTTTTGCACTGGGTGCCTCTCCAATAATTAACTCCTCGCCGTACGTCATCGTTGGTACGGTAGGCCAAACAATCTTTCCCGAAAACTCAGATCGCCATTTGCCTATCATCCAGCCAAGCTTGGAATTGTGCACAGATAATTCGCCGTAAACTGGCAGAATACATGATATCAATAAGAATACCCAAGGAATCAGTGAATAACCCGTAAATGCCCTATAAAATTTCAATGTGCGTCGATTGATGTGACGAGCATTAAATCTGCATAATGTAACGGAATCATTGAAATTACGGACAGATTTGTTGTTTGAATGTGACTTTCTCGTTAATCTCCTCCTCGCTGATGTCTTTTGGGCAATAACCCTTTTGGATTCTGTGGGTATAAAACATAGAAACATTTTACTTTTGAACTTTCAAATGAAATTTAGTCGCTAATGCATATTGCAAAATTAAACATGGAAACAAATATTATGGAATAAATCAATAAAATCAAATAGCATCCCATAAAATTTCAATTACTTTTTTTCTTTCTGGGAAAATTCTCATTAGGAAATTTTCCCCGTTATAGGAGTAACATCTTCCAACTTTTGATTTGGAACAAATCTCAGAACAATAATCGCAGAAAATGTTACAAAGATACATATATTTTCATCAGTTAAAGTTTCTTTTTGGTTTGAGGAATTCTGAAGATAGTTTGTCTATGCTAATTTCCTGTGCTCTCCGCTGTCTGACATTATTTTATGTGAGTCATTTACAAAAAGGAGATGTTTCTTAATTTTAAAACATCGATAACATATAAAAATTTCGAAGTTTATTAACAGAATAAATATAAAAATATCAGGTCAAAGTTTCTGGAGATGCATAATGAGTGAAAACAATTTTTAACGAATTCCTTTTTTTAGTACGATTTGGTTGTCCAACTATTTTAAAATGGAAATTGAAATAAATTTGAATTTGCGCTCTTTCCATGACTAAATTTCAAGATAAAAAATTAGCCAATCAATTTTTGTTCTCTTGCAAGAATCTGTGATCAGCGCATGAAATTACGTCCGTCAACATCAAAAATTAAAAGGTCCGCAAATGTCCGATTTTTTTAGTGGTCCGAAAATGTCCGATTTTTGCGTCGGAAAAATAGTTCATGTTCTTGAGAACGAGAAAAATTGAAATTGCGCAAAATTTTCTGGTCTTGTACCTTGGGATTTATTTCAACTGGAAAAAAAAATTTTGCGCCATTTCAAAACGAATGACGTCTCACTTGAAGTCACTTCAAAAATGTCTTCCCAAAAAATCGTGAAATGAAGTCAATTTCACGATGGAAGTTGAAATGAGTTTTTCACAAAAAATGAATGAAAAGTGAAGCCTTTCATAATGTCATTTCATGAAGTGAAGAACACGTGTTGAAGCTGGCTGAGACTTTTTTTTGGCTTAAACTCGGAGACTTCAACACGTGGTCGCACGCACAACTCCCTCCATTACAAAAAAGCGATCCGAAAAATTTCGTAAAATTGCTGCCAAAACAAATCTAACATTCGTTGTGAAACCAACACATTTCAAAGACAAA
>SAUE01000424.1:38682-48980 GCA_009724625.1 Deladenus siricidicola | reverse complement strand
TTATTACGGTACAATACTTTCGTGTTAGGATGAATTATATTTTGTCCGGGTTTTTTCTGGTCACCCTGTAAAAATAATTTTATTTTGACAAAATATCAACAACAACAAAAACGCGGAAATTAACTTCTAGAACTTCTACTTCTAGACCTAATATGTATTTTTTCCTTTTGTAAAAAAATAATGCAAATTTTAAATAATATGCGCATGCCTTACTGCGTTATATGTTATTTGGTTGTTTGCCAATTTGAAAAGAAATGAGCAAATATTGACGCCAATAATCGTCTCCAAACGCGAAACCACCGACAAAAATTGTAATTCTCACATTTATGGGATATACCTGCGTTCTGTTATATATAAAACACAGATAAATTTCCTTTGCAAATCGCACATTTTTGTTTACATTTTTGCAAATTACAATTTTTACCATTTTTTACAATTTTACATTTTTATGCGAAAAATCACAAACTTTTGACAAATGCAAAAATTATAATGTTAAAAATCGCAATTTTGCTTTAAAAGCAAAAAACAATTTTTCAGTTGTCCACACTTTTGTGATTGTTTTGGGCGTTTTGTACGCGCTCGGCGCGCTCATCCACGCGTGTTTTGGCGCGATTGTGTGGCGCGCGTATAAGCGCATGTACGAAGAGAAACGCCGCGGCGAGTAAGCTCAATTTGTGTTTTTTGGGTCTTTTGTGAAACACTTTTTTGCTAATCGAAATGCCAATAGAATTGACGATGGATTTGAGCTTGAATGCGCTGCATTACAGTACTACATGTACAGTATTGTACTCACGCGTTACAGTAGTCGCGCGTTACCGGCGGAAGCCTGTACAGTACTGAATTTAGGTGTGCGCCACCGTACGTCTCGCAGCTAGCAGTGTAGGCGACTATACCATGTATGTAGTACAGTAGTAGTACTACTAGAAGAACACTACTGTATGTTCAATATACCGTATCTAACTTTTCATATTGTTATGACAAGTTTTTTCTTCAATAATATTAATAAAAAATGTTTTATGCTTATTGTAAATGTACACATATATATACTACTGTATATTTTATTAGCTCAAAGTGCTTTGCTACAGTGTCTCAGCCTTTCCGCAATATTATGCGTCAATAATTTTAACAATAATTTTAACTTACATTTTTTTTGCTTTACATACATACATGTATGTGTATGTGTATGTGTATGTAAGTGTATCAGTCACCATACCGTACAATTCATTGGCTCAACCCCCCTGACCCCCTCACCCCCCTCCTCCATCACCCACACATAAAAATACTTTCTAATTTTCAACTGTATCTGTCAAAATGGAAAAAATTATTTTATAAAACATTTAAAAAATTGAAAGTAAAATAAATTGTAATTGCTTTGTGCGCAAAAGCTTCAAAAAGACAAAGGAAAAATTAAAATATAAAAATTAAATCGAAACAAATAAATTAGCGAATTATTGTTAGTCCATTTTTTCCACTTTTTTTCATTTTTTCCACTTTTTTTTTCATTTTTTCTGATTTTTGTGGAATTTATTTTTTCAAAGTTTTAAAATATTTTTTTCAATATTTAATAATTTTTCAAAAGTAATTATTTAAAAAAAATTCAAAAACAAAAAATTGCGGAAATTTAGAGACGAAAATTTTTATTTTGAGATTTAAAAATGAAAATTTTTTCTTCGAAAAATTTAATCGTCAAAAAGTTTGAAAGTAAAGGAAAAATTCGCGCAAAAACAAAAATATTTAAGTACGCCAAGGTCACAAAAATGTGGTGAAAAAAATGTATTTTTTATAAATTTTTAAATTAAAAATTTATTTTATTTTTTTGTTTGATGAAATTTTTTGTTTTCACACATATTTATCGAATATCGGAAATCCCTGAATTTGTGGGATTGAATAGTATTAGGTTAGTGCAAAAGAACGTGCGGTCGTATTTGCTTCACATTGTTTCCATAAAATTTGTAAAAGTGAATTGAAATGAATTTGTTCGATCCCTGAATTCATTTCATTCATTTCATTCATTTCATTCATTTCATTCATTTCATTCATTTCATTCATTTCATTCATTTCATTCATTTCATTCATTTCATTTCATTCATTTGGAGAGGGACTGCATTTTCCGGCGATAGGAAGACACAATGTGAGAAAAAGAGAAGTCAGACGACGAGAGAAACTATTTGAAATTCAATTATTCATTATTCAGTTATTCATTATTCAGTTACGTTCGAAAATGATTTTTTTGGGTCATTTTGTGTGTGAGAAATCGCTGTGATGGTGAATATGTTATAGATTAAGATACATTGTATTGTAGATTTTATGGTAAATTATATTTTACTTACCACACATTCTTTTGCGCACCAACCTAATACATACATGTACACATACATACACAAATATGTACATATGTATGTATGTATGTAGTTTATAGTTGTAGAAAATTGTTCTTCGTTTAATAATTTCAGTATATCAAAATTATTTCGTTTAATAAAAAATTTCAAAGGTGTTTGACTGAAAATAAGCGATGAAAATTTTATATTTTATTTTTGCATATTTTTGTATTCAAACTTTATTTCTTTCGACAAACGCACAAAATAAAAGTACAGTAAGCCGTGAGAACGGTAATAACACACAAGCTACGGTCGACTTGAAAGCGACCGTAGCCGAGAAGGCTGAAGGGGACGAGCAAAGTAGTACGGTAGACGTTATCGCGAATAAAAATAACTTCAATTCTACCGTAGGCGGTGTAGTTGCGGCATTTCAAAAAGGTATTTTTGGCGCCGTATTATCTTTTTAGTCAGAAAAAGCCCGAAAATTGAAGCAATTCTTTCTCATGAATGACCTAGAAAAATTCAAGACAATCTTTTAGGGCCGCTAATTTTTCACTTATACATTTAAATTATCTTTCAAGATATGTGGTGCTAACATTTACGATTTACGATTTACGTATTAACGGCTTTTTGGACAAAAATTTATGATTTACGATTTACGAAATTTCGAGGACCTAAAAATTTACGATTTACGATGTACGAAATTGAAAATTTATTTTCGTATCACCCCTGATATGTATACGTTCTGTATACATACGTGTACATACAGTGTTGATCGAAGTTAAGTTAGCCGGCCGTAGCCAAATTGTTATGCTGGTAACCAATTGCCAAATTGTGGCCAAATTATCATAAACTTTCTGCAGAAAATTCGATTAATGCGGTGACGAAAGAGAATGGCATCGGACACAACATAGACCTCAACGCTAATTCTCAGATTGACGCGAGCGCGCCACCTCGCTACCGCCTCCACTATTTCGACTTTCGTGGCCGCGGCGAGCCCATTCGCCTCATCTTCCACTACGCAGGCGAGCCGTTTGAAGACTTTCGAATTGCTAGCGAACAGTGGAAATCGCACTACAAAAACGGTAGGCTAAACACATTGAACGTATGTGTGATATTCGCTCATTTGCAAAATGAGCGAATACTTTCAAAATGAACTTAAAAATATTATGTTTTTCAATGTTGTTTTTGACATTTTTTGAAGACACATAATTGAAAACTGTCGAACTATTAGAAAAAACGTTCGCGATCTTTTTTTTCGATTTTATTTATTTTCTCTTTTTATGTTGAAACTCACTAATGTAAGATAGAGTAATGAGTCCAAAGAAGAACTTGTGTAATTTTAAGTGTAGGGTGGGGACAAAGTAAATAAGTACCTAAAAATATTTGTAAGGAATTGTATGTACATTAAAAAATTTAATTTTTTGCTGTGCTTCTTTATATCTTAAAGTTTATTCTTACAAAAAATAACTCTTAAAATATTTTTACCCAAACAATTTTTATTAATTATAATAAATGAGAAATTTCGCTTTTATCTTCCAGTTGCACTCATGTCCGAGTGGTTAAGGAGTCAGACTCGAAATCTGATGGGCTTTGCCCGCGTAGGTTCGAATCCTGCTGAGTGCGAGTACTTTTTTCTCTGCGTTTTTTTTATTTTTAATTACAGGGTGGCGAAATTTTTCCCCGATTGTATTTTTGGTAAAACTTATTTATTTTGTAACTAATTCTCAAAATTCTTTTTTTATTTTGTTCCCAATACTCTAGGCAACTGTTAGACACCAAATTGGTGTAGATATGTTTTGACTGGGATTTGCTGTGAACGTTTCAATATTCATGAGATTTTGTAGAAATGGGGTATAACACTGAACAAAAAACTTGGTGTATCGTTTGGTGGGGATGTCTGGTTCGCCTAAAACTGTTCAAAGTGAGTATCGCAAAAAGTCTGGTCGCATTGTTCAGGTTCTTGACCGAAGACTGGTCAGCAAACTTTTGAAAACACATGAAATTTCAACACCAAGTCGAAGGTGAAAACGAAATGGGTTCGAACTGAAGTCAAAGAAATTTTAGCGAAATTTCGCGAGGACTAAAAATCAGCCAAATCGTTGGCTTGATATAAAGGAATGCATGTTCGATTCAACGCCTTTTGAAAATTTTGTTTTTGTGTTGTTTCTGCTGAATTTCTGATATGCCTTCTTCAGGAGGCGAAATTTCACCCCTACAAACCTGTGTCCAAAAGTTTGCTGAACCAGATTTTTATTGTCTTCGGGTCAGGAACATGCACATTGCTGCCACTTTTTGCGATTCTCACTTTGAACAGTTTTAGGCGAACCATACATTCCCTACCAAACACCAAGTTTTTTCAAAATCACAACGAATACGTTCACAGCACATCCCAGTCAAAACATATCTACACAAATTTGTTGTCAAACAGTTGCCTAGGGTATTGGGAACAAAATAAAAAAAGAATTTTGAGAATTGGTTACGAAATAAAAAAAAGTTATGCCAAAAATACAATCGGGGGAAAAATTGCGCCACCCTGTATATAAAATATTTTTCTAAAATTATTTTTTCTGTTTTTATTTGACATTTAAAGTTTTGTTTAAAAATGAATTTTTTTGTTTTTCCTTGGTTAGCAATCGAATATTTTTAATGAACTTTGAAATAACAAAAATTGAAATTAACATTAATATGTATGATTTAAGTACAACCTTTTAGATACGCCATACGGCCATGTTCCCATTCTTGTCGACCAGAAAAACGGTGGCCGTGTGCTCGCCGAGTCGTACGCCATTTCTCGTTATTTGGCACGCAAATTCGGTTCGCGATTTTTTGGCTATGTTTTTTTAATTGAAACTTATTCATATTCAATTATGAAATTCTTACAGGCATGACCGGAGGTCGTCCACGCGGCGCCGCCCGAGGCCGGTCGAACGTTGAGGAGGCCGCGGAGGAAGAACCGATAGACGACGGGGATGAGGTTTTGTGGGCGGAAGCGAAAGTCGACGAGTTTGCCGACTTCCACAAAGACGTCGCCGCCGACTTTCACCCACTCACAGCGTCTGACGAGGTAGGCTTAATTGTATACACCAGGGGTGGTGAAATTTGCGATTTGCGGTTTTGCGGCTTTTTTGAGCAAAAATTTGCAGTTTGCGATTTGCGATTTACGGTTTTTGCGGTTTTTTTGTGCCAAAATTTGCGATTTGCGAAAATAAAAATTTATTTGCGATTTTCGGTTTTCACAAATGAAATTTATTTGCGGCCCACCCCTGGTATACACATAAGAACTCCGATTGACTTTGTTGATACACATTAAACAATTCAGGAGAAAACAGCAGACGAGCAAGTGGCGGCGGCCGCGCTAGCGGCGAAATATTTCCCGCTTTATGTGCGTCAGTTGGAGACGGCGGACGCGGCCGTTGTCGGCCGCGCAAATGAGAGCGCCGGCGGGTTTCTGTTTAGTGGACTGAGCGCGACTGAGCGCGAGTTCGGTGCGAGAGAAACGGTATTTACACTTAAATAAAATAATCAAAAACAGTGTATACTACTGTAAGCGGTTTGAGCAATTTGTTTACTGTAGATTTCAATACATTTACTTGTAGGTGACGTGGGTGGATTTGATGGTGGCCGACTTTTTCGAGACGATTAGCGCCGCTTACCCGCGCGTTTTTGCGCGCTTCGAGCGTCTTAACGCGTTCCGCCAGCGCGTCAACGCAATCCCGCAAATCGCCGCCTACTTGGCGCGAAGAAAGCCTGACGTGTAATACATTTGCATCTACTACAAAGTAATAAAACGCGCCTACTTCACACATTTCTGTCCAATTTTTCTCATTTTTAAATGTTTTCAAAGTATTTTTAGAGAGAAAAAATGTTTTTCTCTGAAATAATTTTTCAAATTATTTTTACTAATTATTTACAAATCAAAATTTTTACTAAAAAAACACCTGTAAATACTGCCTTGCTGTTTTTTTCACATTACCGTAATCATTGCTTCACAAACAACACGTACCGACCCAATTCCCCACACCAATAGCCTGTTAGACTACTGTTAGACTACCAATAGGGTCTGTGAGACTACTGTATGTTTGAGATTGTGGATGGTGAATAATGAAACTACATACATTTTCGTACATTTGAACATAATTTATTCTTTACACGACTAATATAATCTTACAATTGAGAAAAAAGTTAGAAATAATTACTATGATACTTCAAAAACAACTAATGTGTGTACGGTAGCGGCCTAAAATGTATGAAATTTCAATTTTTATCCGAATAAAAAAGCAAAAAAAAGAAAAATGCTCGAAGACACTAAAAATGCTATTGAAAAATGCTATAAAACGCAGTGGAAAATGCTTGAAAGAACGAATAATGCACCAAAAATTCCTCATTTTTCACAAAATTGCTTTTACGAAAATGCTTTTTTACTACTGTATTGTACTGTGTGGTAAAATTACTGTACGGTGATTACTGTATTGCTGTATGGTAAAACAACAAAAAATTTTTTTTATTTAATTTTACAATTTTGCAAAAATATTTTTCATTTTTGACTTTTGACACAATTTGAAAGAATTTTGAGAGAAAAATGCGAAATGTTTTCTACAGTTACTGTACATACGATAGATCTTTTCTGGTATTTTTGAATGTACATACAAAATTAATAAATGTTCTTTAAAAAAAACGAATGAAAAAAGAGTGAAAAGCTAGCTGAAAATTATAATAAATGAACAATTTTGCCTTACATGGCCGCTCAGCATACCTATGTAACGTAATGTAAAGTATTATTTGTATTGAACACACAGTATGTAAAGTGATTTTTGGCAGTGCGTAAATTTCGAAAACAATAATATGTAATGGCAGGGCGTGTCGGTCGGTGGGGGCGGTGGCGGCGCGCCGCTGAAAATGCCGTGGCGAAGTGAGCCGTGCTGCGGGACTGCTCTGAATGGGGGTGGGTAGGTTGGTCGGAGCAATTATTGTTTGTCGGTTTGTGTGTGACATTTCTGAAGAATGGGCAAGGGGCACGAAAAGTTTTGCTATTTTTTGGAGTTCAAGCATCAAAAAATTTAATTTTTTTCCGACTTACTAACAATATTTGCAACCCCCACTCTCCCTGGGTACGCCAAGAGGGTAGCACACTTTGAAGGCGAAATGGCTCAAAAGTCGTATTGAATTTTGTGCATTTTGTGCCATTCGCTGAAGCCGACGCTTTCCGGGTAGAAATACACCTGAAAATTTGAACAAAATTTTATTTAAAATAAATTTAAAATTTATAAAATTTATAAAAAAAATAGTAATAGAAAAGTCAAAGAAATAGACAAAATAATGTGTGGAAAAGGCGAAAAAATAAAGCAAATTCAAAATTCAAAAATGCTAAAAATAAGAAAAGGCGATTATAGTAAGACGGAGAGAAGCGAGAAGAAACGAATAAGAAAAATATAGAGAAATAGAAAGATAGACTTATATGTATGAGTAGGCAGTGAAAAGAAGAGACAGAGAAAATTAGGAACAGAGAAGTAGAGATAAAGCAGTAGAGAGAGAACTGGAGAGATACTTAAAATACTTACTAAATTATAGGTTAAATACATAGTTGACATTGATTAAATAGACAAAGAGAGATGTAGAGAAAAAGAAAAGTAATTTGCCTCCATAATCCAGTGTGAGAAAGAGTCGCGCGAGATGATTTTACGCGGCGATTTCGCGTAACGGTCGCCCGGAAACTCAACGAAAAGCGTCCAGTAGCCCTTGCGGTTCACCTCGTACGTGTTGGTGAAGATCTTGCCCGGCCCCACGTGAAAGTCCACAGTATTGTCCACGCCGACCAGCCGAAAGAACCGCGCCTCCGTCACGTTGTGGTTCCTGCAGCAAGCATTTTTAGATTGAAAATCTTTTCAATTTTAAATGTTTTTGGCTTTTATTTTTAAATGAAATATTTTTAATTTAAAATCTTTTTTGAATAAATTATTGCAATTTCCTTAAACAATAAAAGTGGAATTAAATTGAAAAATAAGCCATGGTTTTTTGTGAATACTTCAAAGAATGTCTTCAATATGTATTTTGTGTATACTACCCTAATCGTATCCTACCTACCTGATCGACAAAGTGATATGGTAGCGTCTTGGCTTATAGAAGCGATTATGATAATGATGGTAGCGCGCACTGCGGTGGCCGTTGTTGTCGCTGTTTTTGTATTTGCGGCGCGGCGACCACGCCGCGACTCCGCCCACTCCGCCCAGAGACGACGCGCTCTCCATAAGCGGTGCGACGCTTTTCTCATTGCTACCGTAGTTGAGAAAACTTTCTTCTTTTTCGGCGCCAAAAAACGGTAAAAAATTGCGCAGAAAGAATTGGCTGGGCGCTGGCGGCACTATCAACATTAGCAGAAGAAATATAAATTTTTGTAAAAGGAAATTTTGTGGCAGGAGAGACGACGCGCCACTCCGCACAGGACGCGCGCGTCCTGGCGCGATGGAGCGAAGGAACGATGGCGTCGAAACATTGCACGCGCTGCTCGCCGTCCCTAAACATATTCCACGCACGGCGTGACTCGTGCGCACGCGACTCGAGTCGGCGCGCATCGCCGAAGCGGCTGGTTTGCGACCGGGGACGCGTCGTTTGGTGGTGGGCGCGTCCCCCGCCCTGGCATTCGTCCCGCCGCCGCCGCTGCCGCCGCTGTCGGTGTGCGCTGAGGGCTGAGGCCGCGGTGAACGAGACGGAATCGGCGTGGGAGATGGCGCGGAAATTGTGGGCGCAAATCTCTGGAGAAACTAATTTTCGATCTGAAAAACTTTCATTTATTTATTATTCTTTTTACGGCAATTTTTTTTACTTTTTTTATAAAATGACAGAAAAAATTAAATTAAATTAAATTAAATTAAATTAAATTAAAAAACATTTGCAAATTTCGACAATTTTATTTTTTAATTGATGAACTTTCTGAGAATTTTTTTGCTGGGGTCAAGCTGATTCAAATGAATTCAAATAAAACAAATTAATCTCTAAATAGCGCGCAAAAATTGAAAAAAAAATATTTTAAAAATTGTTTGAATGCTCCAATATTTTTATATTCCAATCGAAAATTTTCTCCCCCAAGGTGATTTCGACGAATAATTCATTTTATCATGCTGACTTGAGTCTTCTCTGAATTTTTCAATCTGTGAATCAAATGATTCAAGCCACAGCCCTCCCTGCTCACACACAGCCCCGCCCCCTGCTCAGACTCCACAATTTTCTACATAAAAATAATCCAAAAATTGCACTTTTTCGACTTGAAAATTGCAAATTTTTCAATTTTTGCAAGAGAAAAAAATTTTTGTTTTCAAAAAAAATTCAAACAAAATTTTGCGAAAAAAATCAAAAAAAAAGTACAAAAATTCACATGGCATAAAAAAAGAATTTTTTCATTTTGCAAATTTTTGCATAAAGCAAAAGTAAACAAAAATTTTATGTGAAATTAAAATAAATAAATATTTTATTTGAATAATTAATTGAGTGGAAAATGTTTTTGGTATTATTTCTGCAGAAATAATAATCTCGACAAAAGCCGTCACAAAGCAAAGAATTAAATATTTCGAATTTTGGAACGATAAAATATTTAAATTGGAAATATTTTTGAATAAAAATTTAAGCGGCGATAAAATTTTCGAGATTTTTGCTAAAATTCGAAAAATATTTTCGTCGAAATCGCCCGAAAAATACAAAAAAATTATTTTTTGAAGCAAAAATAAAAGTACAAATAAAAAATTATTTGCTTAAAATTCATCGAACTTTGCTCAATTTCGCTGGAAATAAAATAAAAAAGAACTGAAAAAAGCAAAGAAAATAGCAATGAGAAAGGAAATGGGAAGAAAACGTAGAGAGAGAGAGAGCGACAGACAGACAGACAGACATATAGACGAACACAGCCAGACAACAGATAGACTGTTAGACAAGCTGATTCAAAGCATTTATTTGAAAAAAACTTCTGACATTTCTACTCGACTATTG
>SAUE01000424.1:9194-31886 GCA_009724625.1 Deladenus siricidicola | reverse complement strand
TGTATGTATGTATGTATGTATGTATGTATGTATGTATGTATGTATGTATGTATGTATGTATGTATGTATGTGTAATGTGTGTGAGTGGAAACGAGTTGTTGTTGTTGATCGACTTTTCCAAACTCTTGTCTAGTCTTAAAATCGAAACCAAAAACGCAAAATTTACACAACAAAACCGTTGTACCGACCGACAATGACATTTTACATAATAAATTCAAATTTTTCATTATTTCCGCTGTTTTTGGAGGCCAAACAGTAAATTCGATGTGTTCCAGAACGAAAAAAACAATAAACATAAACTTATCACAAAAAATTGTTGATATTATTTAAAGCTGTTTGTAGTGTAAACTACAACTAAAAGTTGAAAATAAAGTTGAAGTTTGGACCAATGCTATACAATGAAGGAACAAAATGCCACAAGTTAGACTGTGCTATTTCATGTGTGGAAGTGGTTTCACATTCACGAGATTCCGCATCTCCGTGCCAGTTCCATTCATTCGCTTAAATGCAAATTTTGGAAAACAATTACAAAGGGAACGCAAATGGCTGTACGCTTGATCCAGTTGAATGATGTGTACCAGGGCTGGGCCGCAAATAAATTTCATTTGCGGAAACCGCAAATCGCAAATGAATTTTTATTTTCGCAAATCGCAAATTTTTGTCTAAAAAAGCCGCAAAACCGCACAAACCGCAAATTTTTCATAAAAAAATTTTTTATTCACAAAATTTTTTTGTAAATATTTTTATTGGAAATTCTTTTACTAATATCTCCGCAATAGGATCAATAATAATGTTATACCAAAGTCTAGATCGCGGATTTGAAAAAATAACTGGTTTTCATTTTTCAAAATTTGCGAAAAATTTGTAGCCGATTTTTCGCAAATCGCAAATTTTTGCCCAAAAAAGCCGCAAAACCGCAAATCGCAAATTTTACCACCACTGATGTGTACCAGTGATTGAAAAAAGTTCATGAAAAACGTTCATAACATAAACTCGGTTCAAGAACAAAAATTGTTTTCAGTTCCAAAAAAATATTCTTAACGATTGAAACTTTTTTCAGTTCCGAAAAAAAGTTATTAACGATCGTAAATTTTTAGGCGATTTTTTTATCGATTTTTGCCTTGAAAATGTAGCCTAGTGGGTAATTTGAGACGCTGATTCCGAATCTGAAACAATTTTTGACGTACAACGCGTGGCTGCTGAGAAACGAAAATTTTTTTACCTAAGCCGTATTTTGGGTGCACTCAATAGCGGAATTATTCATTAATTATTCATGATTTAAACGAAAAAATTATATGATTGAAAAATAAAATATCGAAAAAGTTATATAGCCAAAGAAAAGTTCAGTGAATGAAATTTTTTCAATTAGTAATATGTACATACATACGTATTTGCATACATGTGTAAATTACACCATCTTGAATGCAAGTTATAACAGTATTCTAATCGAAAAAGCTTCAATGCCAACCGAACAGCCAGCAGTCAAGCTTCACAACCATTCAAAGAAACCATTGAAATCGTTTGGCCAGGTTTATGAAAGTTGATAATTGAAGGAAGAAAAATCATTTTTAATTTCTCTAATTTACTACTACCGTAACAAACTTTGTAAAGAAACGTTTCAAAAAACAGTTTCTTCGCCGATTAAACAAATCAAAAATAAACGCAAAACGTGAAATGTGCACTTTTAATCGCAGTTGAAACGTGTGCAAAAAAACGCAAAAAGCGCAGAAGGACCATTTTGCTGTGGCAGGAGAGCAAAAAGCGACCGAGAGAAAGCAAAATGCAGCAGAAAGAAAGCAGAAAAAAGCATAAAGCAGTAGAAATAAAGCAGCAAGTGACAGAAAGCAAGCAGAAAGAGTAGCAGAAAAAAAGCAAAATGCAGTAGAAAGAAAGCAAAAAGAAAGCAGAAAGAGTAGCAGAAAGAAAAGCAAACAATAGCAGCAAAAAGTTGATTTGAAAAAAAGAGTAACGGTAGAGGTTGACGCAAAATCACGAAATGAATAATGTGTGAATCGAGAATGAAGTGATTAATTACGCCGATTTGCACTATTATTTTCGCAAATATTTTTACTTTCATTTTTTAATTTTTCTCATTTTTCTTATCCGCCGTTATCTGCGTTTTTGGCTTTTGTACGGTTGGTTATTCACACTTATGTTCACCTCTGTTCATCTATTCACTTCCAGCGAACAATTGATTTTTCATAAGTTTCTACACAAAATTTTATGTTTATTAATATTATACATATATGTTCCAAAAAAGCGATTGCAGTTATTCCTGTCTTTTCTTACTTCGCCGCACTAATATTTTCTAAAATTTTGTGGCTTTCCACCTCGAAAAGTTTTCGATCTCAAAGAGAGCCGCTGTCACCTGACCAACTTCATCGGGGCGTCTATCCCAATAACATGATCCATCAATCGCTGCCGTTCATCGCTGCTCGGACGACTGCTTGAACCACTCGAACTGCTGAGATTGCTGCCGCGCTCGCGGTACAGATTGTTGCCGCGCTCGAACCGCTCAGATCACTCACTGCTCGGACCACTAGTAAGACCGCTCGAACTGCTCAGACCATTGTCGCGCTCAAACCACTCAAAGATTAAACGACACATTTTTTAGAAGAAACTTTTCACAGATTGAAATCATCCATTTTTCATTTCTCTACCAAATTACCTTTTCATACCTTTGTGAGCAATTCAAAAAAACGCAAAATTAAAAAAAAATGGAAAATTGGGGAAGAGTAAACAACAATTTTTAACCCTAACATCAAAAATATTTCGCTAAACTTTATTCACAGCATCTATCTTCAAGATGATTTACATACACACACCATACATACACACATGCATACAATACATACACACATGCATATAATACATACACACATGCATACAATACATACACACATGCATACATACACACATACTTTTTCCTGCCATTCCCGGAACATACCGTGTAATTTTGACTTTTGTAGCGACAATAATCGTCTCGCCAATTATAAATTTTGTCTTGCGTACAGTGTTTGGCGAATTGTATTATCGATTTTTTTAAACTTTTCTGCGTTCAAGAAGCTTTTCAAAAATTTTCTTATATTGTATAGCCGACAATAACACTTTTAGGGGTCGATTGGCGTGAAGGAAGTTGAGTGAAGGAAGTGAAGATTTATGAAGATTGACCATTTCACAGCCTCACATTGCTCAACTCATTCTTGAATCCATTTGCGCGTGAATCCGGCAAATTTTTCTCGCTTTCGTCACATCAATAACGCATTTTTTTCACAGTTCGATTGGGGATCATCGCTGCTATAACTTGCCAAATCCGAAATGAAGACTCCGTGTGGAATCTGGATTCAAAGAATAGATCCATTTTTTCAAACTAATTTTTACAGGCATTTTTCATTTATCTTCTTCCTCCTCATCCCTAACGTTCACTACATATTTACGATTTTATGTTTTGTTCTTCACTCCCATTGCCCTTATGTAATTATAGGTCTTTAGCGAAAGTAAGCGGATTCATTTGCATCCGAAAAATGCATCCTTTGCAGCCGTCTTAGCATTTTTTGCACGCGTTTTTGGAAAAGCGCAGATATGGGGCATTTCGTACGCAACTTAAATACGATTTGCCATTTTATTTTTGAATTTATATATTTTGTGTCTCAACGCTTTTAGGTGTTTCGATCACCGCATCAAGTATATAAAGGATTTCTGCGAAGGAGATCATTAAGAGGGAAAATGTTGTTCTCGTAGTTTTTCAACTAATCTGATCTCGATCAATGACTCTCGAATGTGTCAAGCAGTCGACCTTGTCTCGAACTCGGAAAGAGAGCCTTCGTGGCATACAACCTTGTGTGATCTCGGATCTTCGGCGTGGAAGTGATAAGTGATAACTGGAGTATGCAGGATAGAAAGACCAGGTACGCTAGACGATTCACAAACCTTTGGAAGACATCACAGATGATAGTTGCTGTAGTAGTAGCCTATATTCTGAATACAGCTTTGGCGAAGCTTTAGTGGGCGACAATACCACTCTTAAGCGGAAGGTCTTATTCGGGCGGAAGGGTCAGGGTGGCGCTACCGGCGCTACGGACCAAATGGTGGCCCGTTGGGGAAATCAGACACGGGGATTGTCAAAGCGAAGGACGATTGTTTGGGTCATGTTAGCATGCTTCCCTCCCGGAGTCATGACCGGGGCCTCTGCGACTTCCATACTCAGCTCATCGTGGTCGGTCTAAAACGTATTCACAAAGCAACTTACTCTCTATAAATAATGTAAAGTTACTGTACTTTATTTTGTAAATAAACAACCAGCGCTGCGCGCCTGGCACGCGTGCCCCAGTGCGCCTTGCGTTCGTCCGGCGCGAGTGGCTCGCTGCGCTAGCCACTCGCGCCTGACGTTTTTTTTTAAATTTTTGATATTTTTTAAAATTTTTGATTAAAGGCGCTGCCGCGCCTTGGACTGCGTCTAGCTGTTGTGGCGGGTGCAGTATGGGCGGGAACGCTCGGCCTGCGGACTCGTTTTAGATTGTAGTTTGGTGACGGCAGCTTGCGTGTGGGCGGGGACGCTCGGCCTGCGGCTTCGTTTTAGATTGTACAGTGGCCGGGTGATGTCCGATTACGGTAGCGTGCGTAGGGAAGGGGACGCTCGGCCTGCGGCCTCGTTTTAGATTGTAGTTTGATGACGGCAGCTTGCGTGTGGATGGGGACGCTTCCATACTCAGCTAATCGTGGTCGGTTTTGTGATTTGATGTACCCCGATAATGAGGTAATGCCTGTAAGTAGTGATTTTATGTACATACATACTTGACTCTCAGGTAAATCCGGCAAATTCGAAGCTAAAAAAAATCAAATTGAAAAAATATAAAGAACGAAAAATAAATAAATAGGAGGAAGCAGAGAAATGAAAAAATGCCTTCAAAAACTTAGTTTGAAAAAATGGATCCATTTTCCGAATTTAACGTGGGGAGTTTAGTTTGTGGGGGGGGGGGGAGTGTGGGGATTCATTTCGAATTTGGCAAGATACAAGCAGCGTTGGTCCACTGTCAAATTGAAAAAAGGAAAAATTGCCGGATTCACGCTCAAATGAATTCAAAAATGGTTCAAGTACGAGCACTGCGTGCGTGTGAAATTTGTAAACCAATCTTCACTCACTTCCTTCACTCAATCACAGCCAATCGTCTTTTGGACACTTTTTAGTCAATTCCCGCAAATTTCAATTTTATTTTTATTTTAGTGAGATTTCGATTTTTTGCAAGCAATTTGCATCGACTTTACAGTAACTGAATCGAGTTGCACCGACCTCAGTGGTAGCTAAAGCAATTTGCATTAATGGATAATGGAGAGGCAATTTGCACCAATTTTATTTATTTATTTATTTTATTTACGTAAAACGCAACAAAGTAACAATTACAATAGCAAACAAATAACAAACAACAACAAATTTAAAGAAGTAACATTTTTCATAAATAGCAAAAACAGAAACACAAAGAAAAATAGGCTGAATGACTTGAAATAAAATAGGCTGAATCAAAATTTCGTTTATCAATTCTAGTAGATTTAAATGAACCAATCAATAGTTGGTCGAAATACAATATTCGGGTTCAATTCAGTGTATTTCTTCAAGGCCATCACAAAATATCAGTTATTTCTAACTCTATTTGTGGATCCGGGAATACATATAAACCGAACCTCGACCACGCTTAGGTGTCATTTGTGAAAGATCAAAACCTTTTTTTTTGTTCTAGCATTTTTTTTGAGTAATTTAAAGTTATTATATGAGCGCAAACTAAAAGCGCAGATTTTTAAAAATCGATTTTTTAATTTTGCAAGACCCAAAAAGAGCAAGACGCTCGAAGATGCAAATTTGCATTAATTTGTGTTGTCTGCGCGCTCCTCTAATGCACTGTTCTCTGTCTTTTCTTTGCTTCTTTTTCAGTATGTATTTTTTCTGTTATTTGTGCAAAATGTGTGGAATAAGCAGAATTTATGTCAAAATCTTTTTACAACAAATATTAAAAAATATGTACAGTTAAAAATAGATTTTTACCTGATTTCTCCAATGGGCGATACAATTCTACATATTTATAATACAGTTACACATACATACATATGCACATACGGTACACACACACACAAATATATGTGTGTGTGTGTGTGTGTGTGTGTGTGTGTGACGACAGTAATAAATATTTTGTACAGTGATTAATGAATGAAAAAACAATAATAATAATATTCACAAATTAACAATAAGCTTTGCCTATCTATCTACATTTCCGCAAAAATTCATTCTGCAAATTTAACAATTGTCATGCAACTTTAAAGAAAAAAAATTGCTTTTGCACAACTCTTCTCATCACATACTGTATGTACTTCACATCCCTTTGCTACGGTCTTTTGCAAACTTCAGATTTTATTCGTTTGGCACGAGAAAATTCTTCAAATTTCAAAAAAAAAAAGAAGAAAAGTCATACTGTAAATTTTATTTTATGGCCATACTAGAAGCAGTTGGAGGCGATTAGAGACGGGTAGACGTGTTCTACATAGTAGCACCTCAATTGTTGAGTGATCACCGTCAGGAATATTGAGCCTCAGAATTTTAAATTCCGAACTTTTGGCGATTCATTCATTTTTTATATTGTTTTTTACAGGGAGATAACGTCGTGCCAAACGCCTAACAAAAGATTGAATTAAATTTGCAAACATGAAATTTACCTGAAAACACCCGAACATGACTTACATATATGTACAGTCTACGTAATGCCAAATGTGTATGTGCGTGTGTTTGACAATATTTACGAGAGAGAAAAAGAAAAAGAGAAGGAAAGAGAGAGAGAGACAGAAAAAAGACAGAGAGAGAAAAAGAGAAAAAACAGAGAGAGAAAACATTCGCTACCAAACACACACACACACATACATACATATATAATTAATATGTAATAATAATAATTTGTAAATATGTTTTTGAATACATATAACCTTGCGAATTATAGAAATAAATTTGTGGTAAATTGGGAAATATAAATAGAAATTTACACTTTGCCAATCAATATTTACAAATTAGCCAACGAAACTAAATGTACAGTTATTTACAGTAGTGCAAAATCCATTTACAAATGCGTTTGTTATACATACATACACATATATGTGTATGTATGTATTAATACAGTAATGCATTTATTCACTAATGTGTGTCAATATAGTAATGTCTTAATACAGTAATGTTATTATACAGTAATGTATCAATACACTAATGTATCAATACAGTAATCTATGAATGCAGTTTTTCATAACTTCACCCAAAATGAATTCATAAAAAATTTTAAGTTTAATTTGTGAATGAATTTTTTGTGAATAAAAATTTCTTTAAAAAAGCTTTAACAACAAATAACAACAAAAATTACACGTTTTAAATTGAAAAAAAAGGAAAAAGTCATATCTCATTTAAAACGGCAAATTACAGTTAGTTAGTTATATATGGTGGATGATGATGATATAGTCGTCTATGTATGTATACACATATACATATATGTATATAATAATATTACCGTAGATGTACATTAAGAACAACATTAAAATCTAAAAAAAAATCAACAACAATAGTGTGTATGCATGTATGTGTGTGTGTTTGTATGTATGTATGTATGTGTTTATGCATATATATGCGTGTGTGTTGTGTGTGTAGATGAAAGTTGGGATTAAATTTTTGAAATTTGAGAATATCTTACAATACTTACAAAGTACGGTCATGATTTTAGTTTGTTTTATATATATATATATATATATATATATATATATATATATATATATATATATATATATATATATATATATNGTATGTATGTATGTATGTATGTATGTATGTATGTATGTATGTATGTATGTATGTATGTATGAATGTATGTTTGTATTAATATGATAGTTGACTAACGAAGATGATATCTAACGTTAGATAACGCAAGATTCTCATTTGTGCAAATTTGTAAAACCTATACATATGTATGTATGTACGTATGTATGTATGTAGTAGAGAATGAATACGTTATACATACATATGTATATTATGTATATTTACATAATATGTAGCATTAAACAACTAATAATCCATGCTGCTGTTGTTGTTGTTGTTAGTGTTGCCAGCATTGTTGTTGTTGTTGTTGTTGTTGAGGGAGTTAGCCTTATTCATCTGCTGCTGACGCTGCTGTTGCTGCTGCTGCAGAATACTGTTGCCCGAATTCGTTACCGTATTCGCCGAGGCGCCAGAGGTGGCTGTGGTTGCGTCGGGCGAAAAGCCCGCAATGTCCCAGTGCGGCCCAATGTCAGGGCTCATCTGGTTGCCGTGAAGTGCGCCCGAGGCGGTGATCATCGGATCTCCCTGCAGCAGCGGTCCTCTATTCTGAAAGTTACGTAGCAATTAGCAATTGGCATTATGTTGTGACAATTTGAGAAAATTGACAATCAATGACAATTGGAGAACAATTTGCAGATATTTTGTGGATTTACCTGCAAATTGCTGAGGTCTTCCATAACAAGGTCCGGATAGCCGTTATTGCCATTTCCTGTCGAAGACGCTGCAGCTGCTGCCGCAACCGCAGCTGCGTTGATCAACGCATTCTGCTGCTGCTGGTGGTGCTGCTGCTGCTGTTGTTGGTGATGGTGGTGGAGTGAGGAGGGCGAACCGCTCGACGCCGTCATTCCCGCGCTCAGCGCGCTAGCCAGCGACTGTGACTGTAGCTGTTGCGCCTGCGAGTGCGGTGGCCAGCCACTCAGCTGCTGCTGCTGTTGCTGCTGCTGTGCGTATTCGCCGATTCCGCTGCCGCCGAGAGAACTCAGCGGATTGCTGCGGCTGTGTTGGCCGAAGAAGTTGCGCGCCAAATAGTTGGAGGGGTCATTGCCGAGATTTTGCAGAATGAGTGGCGCCGAGTCCAATTGCGTGGGCGAGTTTTGGTGGTGGCTGGGCCCAAAGTTGCCGGGACTTGTGATTTGCATTTCCTGCAGTTGGGACATAAAGCCGCCGGATGCCTAAAACCCTCGACAAAGTCAGTATTTTTGCGTATTTGCTTTTGATTATTTTATGCATTTTTCTACTCATTTATTTTCTACCATCTATCTATGTACATATATTTAATGTTTTCTTTCTTTTTTCTTCTCTTTTACAATTACATACATATGTACTTGTATATGTAATTGCATGTTTGTACAGGTTGTTTTTCTCCACTTTGTTTTGTCTACAACTTTTTCAAATTTTTCAATTTTCAACACTTTTCAAACATTTTTTTTTGTTTCGTTCGTTTTTTGAGAATTTTTTGGGGTACGATACGGAGTACGGAATGTTAAATTTTAATTAAAAAAAATAACGATCTACATATGATAATCGTATGTATGTACTATACACAATAGGTTTTGTACAATTGTATTTGTGTTTGTTCGAGTTTGTATTAGGTTGTGTAACAACAAACTCCCGCCCTCTTTCAAATTGTATTTTTCCGCTTGCGTTGCGTTCCGCGAAGTGTTTACACATTATTTACATACATATATGTATATTTTTCTCGCTCCACAATCTTTCAAAATGTTGCCGAAATTGTATTTTGTTCAAAAAAATTATTAAAGTTAATTGCATATTACATTAAGTTTGAAAGATGGCGGAAATCAACCAAACAAACGAATATGTACAGTAAATATTGTACATATGTATGTACAATAATAACAAAAGGAGAATAAATTACACACACATACATACATTACATATGTACATATGTAGTTTCAAACATACAAAATTCAAAGAAACACTCACCAGAGAGCTGGTGGGCGTCTGCGAAGGCGAAAGCGTGCCGCCGGCCAGCCCGCCGCTGCCGCCGCCGGTCGTCTCGTCGAAGGGCTCCTGCTTGATCGGCCTTCCGTTCAGCGCGTTCGACTGCTGCGGCGAAATGCCCAAGTTCAGGGGCGGCAAATTGCTAGGCGGAATGTTGAGGCCATTGCTTTCCAATTGCTGCTCTAGCTCCTGAAAAGCCACAGAAATTACATTAGAGTCTGCATGTGTATTTGAGAGAGGGAGGGAGAGAGAGAGAGGGAGAGAGAGAGGGAGAGAGAGAGAGAAAGAGAGAAAAAAAAGGAGAAAGACAGAAATAGAGGGAGAAGGAGAAAGAAAGAGAGCGAAAACGAGAGAGAGAACAGAGAGAGAGAGTAAGAGAAAAAGAGAGAATTACTGACCTTGACGCGCTGCGCGTACTGCCGCGACAGCTCTTCGAGGCGCGTCTGCTGTTGCTGCTGGCGTATCATGATGTCGTGGTCGCGCTGCAGCTGGCGAATGTAGTCGCAGGACGCTTTGAGGATGGTGCCCTTGTTCAGCTTCATCTCCCTGCAAAAACTCACATTCATCTCCCTGCAATTTCAAGAAAACGTCATTCACCAAATCACCGAAACGCACGTGCAAAACACAAAACAAACAAACGGTCAAACGCTTACTCGGCGGTGCTCTTCGGCAACATCAGGCCGAGCTCCTTGATGCGGTCGTTGATGTTATAGCGACGCCGCCGCTCAACTAAAAAAATTTTTTTTTTGCTAATTCATTCATTTTGCTAATGGAAAAATCAAAAAAATTGCTTAAAAAAATAAAATTTAATAATAAAAAAATTAAATTTAAATTTAAATTTAAAATATTTTGTAAAACATTTAAGAGCAGTAAATAAACAGTGGAAAAAACTTTGAATACTACCGTAATTAACCGTATTTACAAACAGTTAGTTACATGCATGTATACGGTAACTAAGCTGTATACATACATATGTAGTATATGTATGTATACATACATATGTGTGTATACATTAACTAAAATATATAGAATTTCTGCATACATATGTACATATGTATGTATCTATGTTTAAAAGACTTGATGTGTATAAAAGATGTGATATGTACATATACATAGAAGATTTGATGGAGGAACGTACTCATGTTGTGGATGTCCTTCTTTCTTCGGTCGCGAAAGAACTCGGGATCGGTGCCCGACGCCGACGGCGGTCCGTTCGCCATCGTCGTCTTCGGCGTGCTGGATGTAGCGCCGCGCCGCACAAACGCTTCCATGTCGAAGCTTGACGTCGGCGCGCTCGACGACACAATTTGCCTAAACGCCCAATATTGTATATACGTAGAAGTGCATAACCAGCCATGATATACGTCGTATATATACATATATGTACGTAAATAATTGTAATGACTGGATGTGTGTATGTACCGTACCTGAATGACTCGCTGTGGTCGATGGGACTGTGGAGTGGACCGTTCGGTCCGCCGCCCAAGCCCATGCCCTCGCCAACATAACTCGCGCCGAGCGGGGAACCGCTTCTCAGCGAAGTATTGCCTGCAAATGCGCGAACACATTAACTTCGTATTATTTTTATTATTTTTTCATTTTATTAATTTTATTAATTATTTAGTTTTACCGAAGATCTACAAAATTGTTTTTCATCATCAATAATCAATCATCGAATCATTTTTTAACGAAAACTGTTCGCTACGATTCGAAAAGATTTGTAGTGAGAGCGAAAGAACAAGTATATGAAACAGTATACATAAGAACCAGTGAGAAGAGCATATGAACCAGGGGTGTAAAAAAATTTTCAATTTTCGAATTTCGATTTTTCCTATTTTTTTCTTTCCATTTTCAATTTTTTCGATTTTCGATTATTTTTCCGAAAACTTCGAAAATTTTTAAGATTTTTTAGAATTCAAACCCATTGATCTTTTTTGAAGAAATACACTCAAATTTCTCCCGAAAATGGCATTTTTATGAGAATATTAGTCGAAATGCAGGGAGCGTCAAAGCGACTTACATATATGTATAGAACATTTTTAACACCTTTTGTGCTTAAATATAGCTTAAATTCAAATCGACGGTCGTTTTTCTACAGAAAGACCAAATCGTGGAATTTGTGGCTCAAGATTTTTGATAAATTCGAAATTTGAATTTAAGACAAAAATGAAATTTCAAATTTAATTTCAAATTTAATTTTTGGCTTAAATTCAAATTTGAATTTTTCAACTTTGGCATTTTTTATTTATCGAAAATCTTGAGCCAAAAATTCCACGATTGGGTCTTTCTGTAAAAAAACGACCGTCGAATTCAAATTTGAATTTTGCGGCATCAAAATTTAAGACATTTTAACAAAAATTTCAAATTTAAGCATAATGCTGAGCATAAGCAGTGCTTAAAAAATTCATTTTCGATGATTTTTTTGAATTTTCTTTTACAAATTTATTTTCGACTCACCCCTCCCCACCCTCTAATGTGAACGTTGGAAAGAATTAAAAATAAATAAATTGTTCTTACCGGATGAGCCGCCGTGACTGTGCATGGTGCGGTCGGCGGACGAGGACTCGGAGTTCGAGTTCGCATTGTTTTGAGCGCGTTGATGCGCGCTGGAGGCGGACACGGCGGCGGTGGGATGCGCGGCGGCGTTGTTTGAGGAGGCGTGGCTTTGTTGGTGGTGCAGACCGCTGAGATGACCGTTGAGCGAGGAGGAGAGCGTCGTCAGATTGTCGGCGCACGAAAAACTCGCCGCCAACTGAAACACGAATGACATCATGTCACATAACTTCAAACATAACTTCAATCTCCCACCATCTTGTAAACTTCAATTCCAGAACATATGTATATGTAAACATATATGTATTGAATGTAGACCGTATCTGCCAGCCTACGACGTAATTTGCAGACAGATGCCCATTTACATTGGTTGTAATTTGCATCAACAAGTTGGCATTCTCTTTCACTTTGAAACAATCATTTCAACTCAAAACCTATGTAATTTGCATGGAGTTTTTCGATTCTTGAGCATTCGAAAAAATTTAATTTGCATTATTGCACTTATTGCGTGGAATTGGCAAATGAAAGCAAATTGTCAGTCACACAGAATGAGATAATATTTCTGAAATTGCTTTTGAGAAAAAAATAAAATTTGTTGACATAGCAAAAAATTTTTTTGCCTTTATTCCCATCGGTCGGTGCTGTTGATATCGATTGTTTTTCATTCACATACGTGTATACTACAGTATACATACACATACATACATATACATATGTATATGATCTTTGAATTATAAGGTGGGAATAATAATTACCGGCTTTGAGTGAGTCGTGAACGGTGCTTGAGGTTGTTGTTGTTGTTGCTGATGTTGGTTTGGATAATGGCGGAGGTGATGCTGTTGTTCGTCTTCCAGCGACAAAATCTCATCGATTATGTAGTCGTCTAGCTATAAAACATACATATGTATAATAACATTATCAATCATTCATTCGTTCATTCTCATTTGAGAAGATGATATCATTAGAAATCATGTTCAATTAAATGTATTTATTCAGTAAATATCATTTATGTATCAGTAAGTATCAGTATCATTTGTTTAGAGTTTTGAAAAGACATATATTGGTTAAATGTTCGCCATGTTCCAAAAATAGATTTTTTCGTTTTCGTTTTTGTTAATCAAAGTACACGAAAATTTGATTGGCTTGTTCGTTCGTGGGTTATGGTCAAAACAGTAAATGACCCTATAATTTTTTCACATACATATGTATATGTATGTTTATTGTATCATTGTACTCTCACCTCTTGATTGTTGTATTCGTTCACACTCTCACGCGAATGTCGGCTTTCAGCTCGTTGTTGTTGTTGCTGCTGCTGCTGCTGATGTTGCTGCTGCTGATGATGTTGCTGTTGTTGTTGGTGTCGATTGTTGTCAAAAGCGCCATCGAATGAGTCCGATCTCACAAACTGTTGTTGTTGTTGGTGTTGTAGTTGTTGTTGCTGATGCAAATTGTTGGCAAAAACGTTCTGAAAATGATTGAAGAAAATCTATTAAAAATCTAATAAAAATCTAAACGATAAATGAGTGCTTTTTGTATTTTGATGAGTGGTCGGTCAAGGTTGTCATATTCTTATCAGAAATGATGCATTATATATCATGCATACATATATGTACATATGCACATATGTTATCAGTTTGACTACTGTATCATGTTATTGTTTAGATTGACTGACATCAGTGTTTTTCCAAAAACTCATATCAGCGCTTTTTACACAATCAAATAAAATATGTGTATGTTATGTATGGTATGTATGTTATGGTAAAGAATTCACATTCAGACCAAATGTGCTAGACTTCACATCTCAAGACACAAACTACATACTGTACAGTAACGGCGGGGAAAGTATTTTCATTTTCTCAATGCTTTGCATGGCGATGTTTGTGAAAACAATGTGTGTGTTTGTGTGTGTGGACAGTAATTACTAACTGTATGTGCGTGTTTGTCTCTGGCGTCAGTGCGGTAGAACCTGTTGCGCTCAACTTTATTGCCGATTTCGTGGAAGCCGTCTGCGGCGTTGCCCTCCGATATTCCCGAATCCGCGCTGCCCACAAACGTCGGTTGATCGCTGCCGATGGCCGTGCACGTCGCCGACACAGACGCGGCGCGGGGAACCGCACGTTCCTGTTGATGTTGTTCTTGCTGTTGTTGTTGATGTTGTTGTTGATGTTCTTGCTGTTGTTGGGCAGAGAGACGAATTGTTTGTGGGCGAACAACGCGAAACGTTTTTTGGCGTTGCGTTGGCGCACATCGCTTCAGCACTTGCATCTGTTGCGTGTGTGAGGGGGGTATTTCGCTGCTGTAGATCATCTGTTCCTTGTTGATGTTTGGCCTTACGCTCGTCACAACTTTGTTCGCGCTTTTACCACCACTCGCTGCCACCGCAATGATCGTATCGGTTAGCGGACTATGACAATTGCGGCTTACTGTAACCGACGGTTCGGATTCCCCATTAAAGCTACTGTATCGCGTGCGCGTTTGTTGTGAGCGTTGAAAGCTGGCGGCCGACGTCGCGTCCGCAAACATTTGCGACATTGAGCGTGTACGCGGTGCTACGATAGCTTTTGCCGCCGGTCCACTAAAAAAATCGTCTTCACCCTCCTCGTCAACTATGATGCATTCATCCACGTCACCATAGTCGCCCACTGTAGCGTTTACGCCATTCATACTATAAGGACACATATCGACGTCTTCGCTAGAGAAATTATGGCCACGCGATGTGTGCGACGCGCCGTCAGTCGTTGACGCGACACCGTCCTCATCCAAAAAGTTGACGTCAAGTTCGTCGTCCACGTCGTACAGTAGACGTTTCGAGCATGTGGGCGTAGAATTGCGGCCAAAGTCGCGGCCGATTATCGCCGCAATCTCGCGGTCCGCTCCCTCGTTTGCCGAAAAGTTTGCGCCGCTCAGAAATCCGTTCGCCTCGAACATACTGTCGCTGCTGTGGTTGTGGTGAAAGTCGTCGGCCGCGTACGCGTTACCGTAGTCAATATCGATTGGCGCCGAGATTAGGCGTCGACGCGAGGACTTTTGATTGCGCGCTTGTTGTGGCGATAGTTTTAGTGCCGCCATTTCAAAT
Organism: Deladenus siricidicola; assembly: GCA_009724625.1. Lineage (NCBI taxonomy): Eukaryota > Metazoa > Nematoda > Chromadorea > Rhabditida > Sphaerulariidae > Deladenus > Deladenus siricidicola. The sequence continues at coordinate 16,458 of SAUE01000424.1, read as the reverse complement.
GTAAATAATATAATTTGGCTATACTGTCAATATTCTTGTATATAATGTAATGTGTAAGGAGTAGAAAATAGAATATAAAACTAAACAAAAATTAATTTTTAAATTTAAAAAGCTTTTAAATTATCGTCAAAACATTTGTGACATAATATTTACGCATGTATAACACGTACACATATAATATGTATGTATCGTAACTTGTACGGTACTGTGTATTGTTTATTATTTATTGTCTAAGAGGCTTTTAATGAAAATTTTAATTTCAGAAAATGAAATTCGTTTGGCACAATGTTGAATTCCCTGGGAACATACAAATAATACCAAAACATGTTTTTGATTTTACCACAAATGCAAAAACATTTAATATTTAATTGAGAAAACGACTTTTACACTATTCGAAATTCAATCATATAAATAAATAAATTGAGATTGACATGGTATGAGAACTGCAAATTGTAATATTGAATTATGCAAAACGAAAATTGCAATATTGAATTATGCGAAATGCAAATTGTATAATATACCAAAAAAAGTTTATATAATTATTTTTGAATAAAAGCTATTTTTTCAAAATAATTTAAAAGTTAAAATTACAAAAATTGGAGACTATCGCTGTAAACTAAAAACGAAAAAGAAAACTTTTAAAAATAAAAATAAATGAAATTGGCAAAGCACACAAAAGAAAAATGACAAAAAAGGAAAAGTCAAAGTCCAGAGAGAAAAACAAAGAAAGAGAGAGGATTTGACGAACACGCAAAGCAATAAACATCATACATCAAACAGCAAACCCACTAAAACCGCTAAGCGAGGGTAAGCGAAGAGTGAAACAGAGAAGCTAGAATACGAAATAACGAAGGCAGAGAAGCCTGAGTACGAAAAAGTGCTTGGCAAAGCGTTTTGCCTACTCTGTACTTTCTCGGCTGCGTTTAACGCAGCGTTCTTTGCGCTTTTGTTTAGCTTTGTTGCGTCGTAACAGTAGCAGCATATACATTTTGCGAGTGGGCCACACATTTCGTAGCAAAAAAATTTTTGGCTGTGTTTTGCTGCATAATGAGCGGATCTGTTTGTTTGTGCTAGCTAGCTGTGGCTGCTGCTGTTGTTGTTGTTGCGTTTACGTAAACAAGTATCTGCTAGTGCCATACCAAGACTAAAATGCTAGGCAAACACATATTGCTTAGAAAATACATACATAATTACGGTTATTTACAGGGTGGCCCAACTTGTGTGGAACATTTCAATTTGTCATAATTTTTTTTATTTAAAAATATATTTCCGTCGTTCTATATGCAGATATTGTTTGTCAGTAACATTCACAAAGCATCACACAACATTCTTATGGATCGATGGGATTACTACTTCAGTTAGTTTTCCTTAAATAAATTTGCAAATGCAACATTAAATTTAGAAATGAAAAAATAATTGCAAAACATCGTTAAAACTATTTAAATTGCCAAAGCCATAATCCTCAACCACAATTACATCCGGCTTTTTTGAAAGCTGAGAATTTGAGCAACATTTTATAGCAATTTTAATTTTTTGCTTAAAAATTTTCTCACAAGAAAAATTTTTAATTTTTTCTCATTTTTCATCGCAGAAAGAATAATACATACATATGTAAAACAATTTTATACATATGTACACATGTAAAACAATTTTAATGCTCAATTTTGCCAAAAACGTTTTTCCGAAATTATTTTCGGAAGTATTTTTTGCGAAAATATTCTTTTGAAAACAAAAAGGTTTGACATTTCGAAAAAGCGACAGTTTCTTGACATTGTGCGTTGGCATCAAATTAAAAACAAAACAAAAAAGAATTAGGAAAAATGCGTGGCAATGTTAAATCAATCATCAGATTAGTGTTTTTTAATGGAGCAAAGGCTAAAGAATGTTTGTAAAAATTAAATGAAAACTAAAAATTCACAAAGAAAATGGCTATGAAAAAACGTATGAATTAAAAAAAAGTGCAAAGTTTTCTCTACAAAACAAATTTCGTCAAAAAATCGACAGGAAAAATGTTTCTCATCCACGTACGTATTATTTATTTATTTTTATCTCATATTTTTTTATTTGTTCAAAAAATATAATTTTATCTTTTGCTTCTCATTTCCTTTTTATTGCTCCATACTCAATTAATATCATCGCAATTATCATTATCATCTCAGCGTCAACGACGAAGAAAGTTAAGAAAAAAATCAATGAATTTCGTATTTGATTTTTCGCATTTTTATTCTCGCCACTTTGTCAAAAAATGTCGCTGAAAGACAAAAATTGCATGCACAAAAATATATAATAATACATACAATTTTCGAATTTGCTATACATTTTGGAAAGCTTTTTTAACTATTCATAAAATGCTGTGTATCATCATAAAAAAACTTAAATGTATTATATATGCGATATACATACAGTATGTAGTAGTAACTGACAAATTAATAAAAGCTATTCAACCGCAACTATCAACTATCTACGATTGTTACACATACATATTTATGTAGTTGTGAATTGGAAAATTTACATTTCGTTTGCAGTCCGTAAACGAACATACATATGTATGTATTATGTATGTGCTATATGTACTGCTTTTGCGAGATAAAATGCTATTATTGCGTTGTTATATGAATTTATCTGCGTTCTTTTTCATTCTAAAATCCTTTCTCGTTTCAAAATTTTAAAAAATTTGAATAAATTAACAACAAAATAAACTTTGCACTGTTTTATGAGACAAAAAAATGATTGAGAAAAGAAACGTTTTGATTTTCTCAAGTTGACAATACTAAAAAATTATATTTAAAAAAACTATTCATAACAAAACTGATTATTTCCCTGATAAATCGCATTAATAATAAACAATAAATCTCAACCATTTTGACAAATGATTTCTCACTCAGAAATTCACAAAAAACAAATAATCGACAAAAAAAAGTTTTTTTCTAAAAAATAAAAATTTCAATTTTTGAGTAGAAACGAAATAAAAGTAGAAAAATGAAAGAACTTTTGTGACATTTTTACGACGTTTTACAATTTTTTTTTTTCAAAATTTTTCCAATATTTCCACTTTTCTGAAATTTCACATCATTTTACTAACAAAAATCAATTTTGCGCAAATTTGTAGCAGACAAATTGTCACAAATTATATTTTCATAATTTTGCGTTTTCCAAAAGTTTTACCGAAAATATAACAATAATTATCGGTTATTTGTGAATTTTAATTAAAGTTTTCATAAAACTTATTTTTCATGAAAAAATTAACAAAACTCTAATACGGTATGTATAAGTCGTATTTTTAATATTATAAAACAATATTTTGAACTGAGAAAAAACAAACATTTGTTTTGACAAAAAAAAATACGTTAAAAAATAATTTGAAATATTTGAAATATTTTATTTGAAAATATTTTTAAGATTTTCATCTTATTTTTTTTATTCGTCTCAAAACATCAAAATTGTTTTTGGTATTTTCAAAACAAACATTGAAGTTATGTTTGCTATTGCCTATTAGTTTTACGTGTTGTTGTGGTGCTTTTAGTACCGTAAAATCCTGAATAAAAACAATAATTTTGTTCTCTGTTTTAAACAGTTAACTTAACTTCTAGTTGTTAATTAAAAAATTATAAATGATAAAGAGAGCATAAAGTACATATGTATGTATCAACACAAAATTTAATACATATAATATGATAATGAAAAGATATCAAATGATAATGAGAACATATCTTAAATTTATACATATCACATTGAGAAAAAAAATCACTTTTGTAAGAAACTTTGATTTAGAGAGCAAACTTTACACTTCATTTTTTTTCAAACAAATTTTTTATTTTCTCTAACCATCGTTCTTTTTGTTTGTTCGTTTTTTTCTCACACTTTTCGCAGAAAATTGTGTCTAACTTTCCAATCCTCAACAATTTTTAATTCAATGAAAAAGCAAATAAAAAAGATTTTTTGGCAGTAAAAGAATTTCTAATGTTTATTTTCACAAAAAATAAAAAAATCCTTAAATTTCAGACAAAAATAAATAAAAATTGGAAAAGACGGAAACCCACCGAAAATTAACAAAATATTACGTGAATGAAAAAAAGGCATTGAGAATACATCCCTTAACATTTTAGTGCTTTTATTGCGCGGCGTTTTCCAAAAAAGCAACAAAAATATTTTATGTACAGAATAAAGTAATTTAAAATCTCCAAAATTATGAAAAAAATCTATTATTATATTATTTATGGACATATTGCCATAACGTAAAAGTAAATTAAAAATTATAAAACAAGGACATACGCACAAATTCTGAATTACATAAAAAATGAATGTTATATTTTATTCATAAAAATCGAAATGTAAAAATTTCTTTAGTCTGAAAATAATTCACAAAGAAAGACACAAACAACATCAAAGCTTATCAACAAACGCAAATAACGAAATTTTTTCTTTCTCAATGATTTATTTTTCTTCTTTCTTTATTCTCTCTCAAATCAACACAAATAAAAAAAGAGGAATTGATCTTTTTTTCAATTTTTATTTGGGAAAAACATTAAAAAACGAATTTATCATTGTTCAATTCAAAAAAATCATTCAAGTTTTTGCGTATAAACTATTCGACATAAATATTTTTAAGCTTTGTTTTTAAAAACAAAAAATAATTAAAAAATAGTTAGTGATTAATCTTTATTGAAATATGTATATTTAGCCAGAGGTAACAAAATAACCAAAAAAAAGCAAAAATTAAAACAACTACAAATTGTTGAACTATAAAAAAAATTAAATTATTATTGCTACAAACAGTAAAAAAACCAAAAACCGATAACAGTATATAAAATAGTGTTAACAATTTCACGAGCAAACATCTTCAAGCAATGGCAATAGCAATATCACGCAAATACATAGGTTCTTTGACTAAGCGAAAGGTAACAACAAATGAAAAAACAACAGAAAAAAAACGTATACGTTAACATGCTAATTTGTAATTTGTGTGCCATGTTTACCTACTCTAAAACAACAAAAATAACAACAAGTAAAAAACCAATGCAATTTTAAATAAAGTAAAACTCAAAAGTAAAATAACAATAAATATTTATAAAACAACAATGCTAAAGGACGGTAATAAAAATGACAATGAAAAATTAAGAGAAAATTGTAAAAATATCACAACAGCAGAGCAGAGAAAACGTGCAGAGAAAGCAAAGAAGTAGTAGGAAGATGGACAAAAAGCAGTGGAATAAAAAAAACTAGATTTTTCTTTCTGTTAGTATTGTTGCTGCGTTGTTGTTATTTAATGCATTAAAATTTGTTGTTGTCGTTGTTGTTGTTGTAATTGCAATTTAGCCAGAAGAAGAAAACGAAGTAGGAGACGAAAAGAAAAGATCAAAATGAGAAAGAACGCACTTCGCTCATCATTTTCAGCCATCTGGATAAAATAGAAAACGAATGATTAATGGAGACATTTGCTAGAAAGCAAAGAAAAAAGAATAAAAGACAACCAAAAAGTAAGAATATACTACAATCTAGAGAACAAATAGATAGACATTGCAAACATATTGAGAAAATTTGTCAAAAGCAAAAGGAAAGAAACCAGAAGAGAAAAATAGAATTGGAAAAAAGCGGTGCCCAAAAAAGAAAAAAGCGGCGGAAAATAATGAAAAAAAGACGGAAAAAGAATAATTGACGTTTTCTGTTTCCATTCTTGCCATCTTTTTCGAGTCCCATAACGAAATTGAATTGTGAAAAGTAATGTGTGCGAATATTACACACACGTATGCGTACACAATAGACGGCTAGACACAATGAAAAAAAATTGAACATAATACCAAACTCCCAACGGAGCCGTCCTTTCTTTCCTTACTCCTTTTTCACGCACTTTCATTCTCATTGTCATTAATTATTCGACTCCCAACAGCAGCTAAAAATATGGCTACTACCGCAGCTAGAATGAAACAGAAAACAGCAGCGGCGCACTAAGCCCTCACAAAAACGAAGAGAACAACATAAATGTAGAAACATTGTGTTGTTTTGGGAAGAATAAAAATTGAATTTTTTGGAGTTCAAAGCTCTTCGACAATGGAAAAGAGAAATTCCGGCGAAAAAATAAATTGTCAAAATGCTAAACATCTGACTTTTATTTTGTTGGGTATTAATTTATGAGCCAATCGTTTCACATTTTTTGCTTCAAAATTTTCAAGAAAAGCGATGAATAACAAAAGGCAAAAAGCAGATATAAATAAATTAATTTTAATGATTAAGCAATCATACGTCTCCGCTTGCTTGCCGTTGGCAAAAATGCAATTTTTAATGGGATTTTAGACACTTTCAGCTGTCTCAAAGCTTTTATTGGTTTTAAGCGAAATATTTAATTATTTGAGTTGGAACATTTTCGATTTTATAAAAAAGTACAAAATAAAGATATCAAGATCTTTTCATGTTATTAGTGTTTTTACATACATACTGTATAATGACTGTCAGTTAGCTACATACCCACTAGTTATCTTTAAGTATTGACTGAAATTTTTGATGAAACGATTCTTGTGATCAAGACCAAAACATATTCTTAATAAAAACACTAGTCTTATAAAATTTATTATTTGATATGTATCAGGGTTGAGCAGAATTCCGACTTCCGAATTCCGAAATGCGGAATTCCGGCCATTTTTGGCTATTCCGAGTCGGAATTCGGACGTATGTATTTGGACTAGTAAAAACAACTTCTAAAATTTTAAATGAATTACCATTTCACATAATTTTTTTGGTGGTTAATTTTCTATTTAAGTTATTTAAGTATTTAAGTTATTTTTTCACAAATGCTAATTATTGCAGAAAGTTGTCATTTCAATGTAAAAAATATATATTTGTAATTGCCAAATTAAGAAAGCAAACATGACCAAAATTAGAAAAAATCGAAAAATTTTTTTTTCATTACTTCCGATTCGGAAATGCGAAATTCCGGCCATTTTTCCGAATTACGAAAATATTTTCACCCATAGGAATTCCGAATTCCAAATTGAAAATTTTTACTTCCGCCTAGTGCTGTAACTTGAATCCCAAATAGATCTGCAGATCCACGCAAATACTTGATCCGTGTTGGATGCAATTAGTATCCAATTGAATCCATTTTTCATAAATGTATTCAAATTGGATCTAATTTGAATCCTTTTTTGACTACACTTTGCTTTTGTCCAGTGATTCCATTTGATCAAAAAAATTCACGTAAAAACGGTAAATTGAAGATTCAACTTCACGATCCACTTGAAGTGGACGAAGTTGAAACTTCAACTTCACG
>SAUE01000423.1:61114-81144 GCA_009724625.1 Deladenus siricidicola | reverse complement strand
GAAATTTCATCGATGTATGAAAAAGTTATGGAAAAAAAACAAGTGCGTCTATCTTTTTGAACAGGACTGTATATTGGGTAGATCTCTGTAATCTTGGCTGTTTTAAAAAAGCATATTTAATATTTTCCATCAGTGGCGAGTCCATTAATTTTTCATTGGGTAAGAGCCGAAATTTTTAAATTTATATTAATTTAATATTGTTTACAAAAATCGGGTGCTGAAGTTAATTTTTTTTCTTCAGTATACAGTATTCTAAACATGATTAATTTCTCCACCTGCTCTCACCACTAACTCTCATGGACCTGCCACTGTTTTCCACAAATAGTCATACATATTCTATTCGTTTTCAACTTCTTTGGCTAGTTTTAGCAACGAAAAAGCAGACATATATGTACATACATCGAAAATAATTTAGACTCGACTATATGGGCATCAGTTTGCTAATTGTTGGCTCTTTTATTCCCTGGATCTACTATGGGTTTTATTGTCGGCGTGAGCCGAAGATCAGCTATATCGCGATGGTGGTGGTGCTGGGCGCCGGTGCCGTAATTGTGTCGCTGTGGGACAAATTTGGCGAAAAACGCTATCGACCGTTTCGTGCCGGCGTTTTTGTCTCAATGGGATTGAGCGGTATTTTATTTTTATTGATTTTTTCGTTGAGATTAGACAGTAATGTAGTTTATGTTAAAATTTAATTTATGTATATCTTCTACACATTTGCTTCAGAAATTTGTATTGAAATATATTTACGATTTTTAAATCCAGGTCTCATACCCACGGTTCATTTTGCGGTTACGGACGGTGTGCGTCGACTTATTGACGAAAACAGCTTCTATTGGCTAATAGCGATGGCGTCGCTGTACCTGGTGGGCGCTCTGCTATACGCCACGCGCACTCCCGAACGCTTTTTCCCGGGAAAGTTCGACATTTGGGTGAGCACGCTTTGAAATATTTTTTAATTGTGCTTTTGATATGTACTTGGACTTTAAAAAATTGCGTGCAAAATTAATATTCTTTTAAAAATGACGATTAAATTTTTTGAAATTTCTAAAATTTTTAAAAATAAATTCAAAAATTGGTTTTGTATGGAAAATTTACCGAATATTTTTGAATAATTTTAACATTATTTCTTTTTTTTGTTATTTTTTGATGGAAATTCCTCATTGCTTTGGTAGCGACTTTTTTCGAAAAGATTGCATTTGCTGAATAAGATATTTCACAATTTGTTGTTTGTTTTAGTTCCAATCTCACCAACTGTTTCACATGTGCGTGGTTTGTGCCGCATTCGCGCACTACTACGGCATTTCGGAAATGGCGATGAATCGACTAACCGGCGGCTCCTGCGACATTCGCGAGGCCACCACCAGACACAGAATCGACGAATTGTAGTAGCTGGTCGGCCGGTGGCGGCGGCGAAGGGCCGACCGGGGCTACAGGCTACACACTTTTTTTGCATTTTTGTCTATCCGACTCTCCCTCTTTCTCGAATCGAATTCTCGTCATCTTCACTGAGAGGACTCTAATTTTTTGTTCACCAAAAAGGCGCCGTAAAGAGGCAGTGGCGTTGCCACTTGAATTTTGTTCATAGGGGGGGGGTTTAATCAATGAATTTCTTTTTTGGGGATCGCCAAATTTTCCATTTTTGCATGGGAAAACGAAGAATTCAAAAAATATATAACCATGTGAGGGGGAATTCCCTCCCATGATTTGGCGACTGTATGTAGAGATGTTTGAAAAATTGTTTTGAGCGTTTGTGTGTAATTCAAACTTTTGCGAGGCTTTAGCAAAACTCTCGACGAATTGAAAGACGCGGAGAGAAGGAAGAGGAGGTATGTGCGCGTTGCTGGTATGATTTGTTTACTATTGTATAGTAGCGAGTTCTTTTTTCTTTGGGTAGATTCAAGGTTTATATTTTTATACGTAAATGAATGTTCTATAAATAACTTCTTTTTTCGCCAATTATTTTTGTTATAAATGGCTACTTCATTTGCGAATTGTGTGCGGTTACATTTTTTTTATTTTAAGGGATCTATTAGTGCCAAAAGAAGAGCGCTCCCCTTAAAAACCACTATTGTGGACCGCCGGTCAGTGCTGTAACTTGGATTGATTTTACAAGGATCTAAAAGTGTGTCCAATCTGGATTCAAATTAGATCAAAAATTTGAATACATTTATGAAAAATGATAGCATACAAATCCTATCTGAAGCTCTATCACCAGAATTCAAGCTACTGCTGCCACTACCACCGATGCAAACCAAAAAGTGGAAAATATGCCGAAAAACTGAATTTTTAGAGAGAAAATTGCCTCCCCCTTTCCTCCGCCATGCAAAAAATTCAGCCATTTGGTGCAAAATCTGTGTGCAAATTTTGTGAATTTAGCCCAATTTTGGAGCAATCGGTGCCTTTTTTTCGTGGATATTTCTCCAAATTAGTTCTACCCTTCTTCTTCTTCTCCAACTGATTTTGGCACTTAATTTATGGGTTATATTTTTTTGACTTGACTTAGCGCACATTTTTAATAGATTTTTTTTGTATGAAAATTGGAAATTTATTGAAAATGTCTGTCGCTGACGAACTTGTCAGTTCAAAATTTAGTGAAAAACGTTCCCCACTTTTTTAGCGTGATGATTTTTTTGTTTTACATTAAAAAAATGTTTAATTCGCTATTCATAGAAAAATATATAATTTGCTAATTTGGTTCTTTATTATTTTTAAAATGAATCCGAATATATATTATATTGCTGGTGTTTTTTTTTTGTTCTTAGTATCTCAAAATATTTTTGTTTTTTATTTTCATTGAATCTGCAACAAATTAGAGAGCTTCAATTATCCGAATGTCTAACCGACCAGTCCAAACTCGTCTCAGCCGAGTCAGAACGGAAAAATGGGAGGGGGGGGGGGTGCTGGGCATTGGTTCTTTTGCGATATCGGACCACCAACATTTTTTATGACTATTGGTTTTCTGGCACGGGGAATTCGAATTTAATAATGATTTTTACTGATTTTGTTGCTTTCGTGCCACTTTTGACATTTTCACGGGGGCGTGGTATAGCGATCACTCAAAACATGTTGAAGTCTAAGCCAAACTTCGAGTCCCCAGCATTCGAATTCCTCTTGCCCGAAAACCTATAAAAAATTTGGCGTTCGATAACGCAAAAGAACTTCGGCATTTTTTACTTTTTTACGACGACTTGATTTGTACATATGTATGTGGATGACGCATGGTGGCTACGCCTTTGTGTCAGCCACATACATGTATGTGTGTGACGCACACCATCGTTAACACGGAGAATGCCGAGAATATCAACGGGGCATTTTGTAGAAGTTATACATGTTTGAAATTAACATGATTAGATGAAAAGCACCCTCATCGGATTAAAAAAAAAGTTCTCTAGTCATTCGAAAGAGCGTAAAAACTCTATAAAAATGCTTTGTTGGTACTCCCGGCCTTCCCCGTGTTAAGTAGCCTACGGAGCCCGCAAAATTATTTAAAAAAAATTTTGGTAGTTTTTTTTAGAAAACTTCCATGTTTTTTTGATTATCTCCTATTTTTGTTAGTACAAGTTTCTACATAGTTAAACTGCCAATGACAATTTACGGAATTATTTGAAAAAATACGGTTAAAATTGGAATTTTTTAGCTGACAATGTGTTATAGTCTATCTATGTATGTACAAATGTTTTGGAAAATAATTGGTGAATCATCATAATTTGATACTTTGGAACTTTCGAATAATTTCGCAAAATTCAATAAATAATATCCAATGAGAAAACAAATGTGAGATAAATTAGTTTTTGAGATATTTTTAATTTCATTTTGTGTGACGAAAGCTCTTATTAGAAGAAAAAGAAGCTCAAAGAGAATGTTTTTGGCATTTTTTGGTTGAAGAATTTGAAGAAGAAAAAACATTTAAGTCATTAAAGCAATATCTACAAAAAGTTTACCATTCATATAAAAAATGTTTTGGTTTTGAAGGGAAACGAACGGATTTTTTAGGTCTTTTCTTGCAGTTTGTTTGCTTTTGATTTTCAATTTACAATTCGTTTATCGGTACTTAGTTTTCTTTTGTCAATTTGTAATGTTATAAATATGGACATTAGCTTGTCCCAAAGCTATTGAGAGAGTGAGAGAGCTGTGTGAAGAGGCTACACGGTGGGCGGTTCAAAGAACCCGAGGCGGGTTACTTTAGCCAGCTTTCTCCCCTCTCCACAAATGTATTCAACTGAACTCTGAGACTCTAGCCGGATGGGCACTTTCCTCCATGGGGGTGAAAAATCAAAGCAGGCAATGTCGTCGCCAGGGAAAGGATCCCTCTTAAACTTTTTTGAAAAAAAATGAAATTCTGTCGATTCCCTCCGTGAATTTTTTTAAAATTTCCCATGAAATACTTTTGGGCGGCGCCACCGAAAACCAGCTTCGGATTCCTCATAGCACACGGTTACAAACCCACACGTAAACTTTATAGGTAGCAAACTTTGGCGCAATTTCGCTGGCTGGGGGGGGGGTCTGGCGAGACCGCATACCGCGTAGCTCTCAACAGATCTCAATACATTTGGCCGGGGGCAATCTAACATAGCATATAATATAAATACATAAATTCTTTTCGCTTGTATGCCTTTTGCTTCTTCTTTTTCTTCTCTTTTTTTTCGAAAATGGATGAATGAAACTTTAGTCCACTTTTTTATGTAATTAACGAATTCTTTCGTTTAGCGGGAAAAAATTTTTGCTTTATTTTTTAAACCATTTTTTTGTGTGTGTGTGTGTTGCTGTTGCTTTCTCTCGTCGATAGTGCCTAATTTGTGGTAGTGGATAATAGAGTTAAATGCTTTTTCTTTCTATCTTTCTGTTTTTCTCTCGTTCTAAATTTTGTACTTTTACAATAAAAAAGATTTTTTTTCGGTTGAATAAAAATAAATTGATTGTTGTGTGGAAAACATTCGTATTTAATAATTTGGAAAGGAATCCGTCCGATTTTTTCTATCTTTCTTTCTCGAAATTACATATTATTTAATTTATCGTTAACAAAAAAAATTTTCGTGGAAGTTTGGATAATTTTTTTTTGTGGAAGAGTGGAAGTTTGAGAGAGGAACAAACACGAAACGAAAAGAAAAGAACGAGGAGTAGCGTGCGAAAAAAGCAACAAAGCAAAGCCTCCGCGCGCGCATGGGCCAAGAGGCGATGACGGACAACTTCGCAAAACCGTCCTATAACGGTAGTCGCTTCGAGAATCCGAAGTCGTTCGCCGGCTGGACGGGACTGCCGGGCTTTCGCCGCATTTTGAAGTGGGTTTTCTGCGAGCGCGCCGACGGCCGACTGCCTTCCAAACGGGTACGCTTCCAATTTTGATATTTTTTGTGGGCAATTCTCCAGATACGTCGTCACTGCGGGGTCGGATCGCCCCCCCCCCCCCCCTAACATGGGTGGAGCCACCGTCAGACCCCCAGAAGTAGCACTTTTTTAACACCAGCAGGGTCCCAATGAAAATTTTACCAAAANAGCCAAGTTTCGGTAATTAAAATTAAATCAAATTTGTAAGCATTTAAAAGAAAATCAAAATTAGCTATTTTATTTAAAAGGCTAAAATTGGCTGAGGAACCTCGCAGCACCAAGGCTATGAATCTTTTATAATCACAGGTTGATTCAAATGAATAATTCATCAAAATCACCTTATAAATCTTCGACTGGAACATAAAAATATTCCAAGATTATAACCATCCATTTTTTTGAAAGTTTGGTTAAATTTTGGACGAATGTGGGACCATGACGGGGGGGGGGAGGGACCAAAGTAGTGCGATTTAAAACTTTTTTTGTTATTTTCTTAAAATCGTTTTATGTGCAAGAGAATATAAAAACAATTTTTTTTAATTGCTGAAACACGGGCGTTCACCAATTTTCTCAAAGTTTTCATTTTTTGTTGAAATTTACCTTATTTTTGATTCATTTGAATCATAATAGCTCGGCGTGACCCTCCACGATTTGGTGAGCCACCACAAAAATGACCATAAATCACTCTAAAATGATCGTAGACACGGAAATAGTAGACCTCTGAGATAATTGTTTTCTAAAAAATGGAAAAAGGATCGCCAGATTCAGACTCAAATCAAATGGATTCAAAAACGGTTCAAGTTTTTGAGTGGCTTGTTCTTACAGGTTCTGGAGGAAACGCTGCCGGTGATTCAACCGCCGAGTTTCGACCTCAGCTCCTCGCTCTCCGCCACCTGGTTGGGCCACGCGACCGTGTTCGTGCGGCTGGACGGCGTGTCGTTCATCACCGATCCGGTGTGGAGCTCGCGCTGCTCCCCACTCCACCGAATCGGGCTGGGACCGCGGCGGTATCGACCGCCGCCTTGTCCCATCGACGAGCTGCCGAAGGTGAGTGAGTGAGTGAGAGTGCGTCAGCCAGTAGCGTATATAGATTGGGGAACTAAAAATTTTATATAAACTTGGGGAGGGAAGCAATATTCTTATTTTATGCTTAATAAATTCTATTCTTAAAAGCTATTTTTTGTACTTAATGCATCACGATGTGTCCCCGAAAAAAATCGACCTCCGACTTTTTTTGTTGTCTTGTTTCGAAAGCCAAAGTTTGTTAGGAAGGCTGCTGAAATTTTTCCGAATTTGGTCAATTTGAGGCATTTTTCGAAAGATACTCGAAAAAATAATGAAAAAATTTCATGTTTTCAGGCTCTTTTTGCATATCTAAAATTTTTAATTGTTTAAATTGTGTCAAACTTTAAAAACAGTTGTGACTCAACCGATTAAACAATTGGTAAATGTCCAATTTTTATGATGTTTCGAAAATGTCCTAGCACCCTTAGAGGGGGTGGGTTATTATATCTAATTAACATTGTCGGCAGTATTTTTATAACCGGGCAAAAATAACTCTGACTTGACTTGAGGGCTCGGTCATTTTTTTGATCTCGACCGAATCAAAGGTCAAGGTCAAGTCAGATTTTCATACATAATGACCGGTAATGTGAACGCTGGTTGTCGGTTGGTTGAGTTGGGCGGCTTTTATTTTTACGATCGTTTCAGCTGGATTTCGGCGTAATCTCCCACAACCACTACGATCACTTGGACGCGCACGCGGTTCGCGCGCTCTCCACCCGCTTCCCCGACATGGAGTGGCTGGTGCCGAAAGGCCTCAAGGAGTGGATGCGTCGCAACACTCCCGGCAACATTGTTCACGAGCTTAGCTGGTAATCGATTTTTTTATCTTTTTTAATCGAAATTTGTCCCAACAAGCGCTATTTAAGGAACGATAGGGTACGATACGGTTTGTCGCCAACCAAATGAATTTTTATTTTTTTCTATATTTATTTTTTCGACTGATTTTTTAAATTCTTTTTTGGTGTGCCAACGCGGTGGCCCAATTTCGTCCCCGGTGTATCGTTTTTGCTATAACTTTTTTATTTTTTAACTAAATTGTAAAATTCGTTTTTCAATTGATTCGCAACAATTTGAGAAATTTTTTGGTACCAAACAGAACAATGGAAAGTTCCCTGTGCTTTTTCGAACTTCAAATGTCTGAAAAGTTGAGATGAAATGCCTTGGGATGAAATGCATTGGGATGATATGCTTTTCCACCGTTTTTTTCTTCTAGAAATATTTCGATAAAATTTTTTTCAGGGGTGAGCACGTCACGCTACCGCTTGAGGAGGGCAAGTTCGAGTTGTGGTGCCTACCGGCGCAGCACTGGAGCCAACGGGGCATTTGCGATCGGAACAAGGTATTTCGTCTTATTATCGATGTTGTTTTTCATCCTTTAAGTGAGCTGGCAAGCTATTTACAGTGAATGTGTGTGTGTGTGTGTGTGTGTGTGTGTGTGTGTGTGTGTGTGTGTGTGTGTGTGTGTGTGTGTGTGTGTGTATGTCAGAAATAACGTCTCGATAAAGTAATGTAAGAATCGTTGGAATATAGAACATAGTTTTATATTTTCCTACAAAAATTTTTTGGCGTTTTTCAGTTATTTTTTTGGTAAATTATTTAAATTACAGACGCTTTGGTCGGGCTGGGCGATTCTCGGCTCCGAGCACAAGTTCTACTACACCGGCGACACGGGCTTCTGCGAGTCGGAGTTTGAGAAGTTGGGCGACCGCCTCGGGCCGTTCGATCTCGCTGTCATTCCAATCGGTTGTTATGCGCCGCGGTAATAAATCGATTATTATTTTTTCTGGATTTTTATTAGATTTTTTAATTGAATTTTTCTGGATTTCTATTAGATTTTTGTTTCATTTTTTTCCATTTTTATTTGATTTTTTGAATTTTTATGCAATTTTCATGATTCGAAATCAGGAGCTGTGTGTAAATTAGGAATAACGAAAAATTAAAAAACTAATAGCCATCCCTACTTTTTGATCGAAAAACATCGATGACGATTTTCTCATCATGTTTTTCGTGAAAAAAAAATTTTTCAGCGATTTCATGAGTCCTCAGCACATTGACCCCGACGAAGCGGTGCAAATTCACATTCTCAGCAAAGCCGTCAATTCGCTGGCCGTCCACTGGGGCACGTATTTGATGGGCTCTCATGAGGTTCGCCAAAAATGTGGAATTTCAGTCCTTTCTGGGGACGATTTCGGAATGCGAAAAATTTTATTTAAAACGGAAACTAGGACTTAAATCATTTTTTATTGAATCACGGGTGAATTTTGCTTAATTTTTTAGTATAAAATTTGGTTGTTTTTGAATTTTGTGAGTAGGTTTTTTTGCATTATGGGGATGGATTGTTTTTGCAAAATGTCGACCAATTTCTAATCCCCACTTCCCCATTTTCAGCATTATCTTGAACCGCGAAGTAAGCTACGCGAAGCACTCGAAAAATACGGCCTTCACTCCTCCAGTTTCTTCACGCTCGACCACGGCGGAACGTGGTCGGTGGAGCGCGGCAAGGCGCACGAACTGCCGCCCAGCACCGCCGAGCGGCTAGACGACGGTGGTGTCGCGTACGGCCGCCGCCGCTCCGCGTCCGCCGCCGAGTTTCCCTCGCAATCGTCGAGCGATGGCGCCGAGTTGAAGCGAATCGGCGAAACGCCGCCCACGACAACGACGACGGCCACCGGCAAGACAGCGACGGGCAAGACGATAGCGAACGTATCCAAGTTCACGTCCTCAACTCAGCCGGGATCAGGATGAACTTCAACTGATGGGATCTTCCAAGTTCGCGTTCGAAATACTATTATTAAGAATTATCTTTTCGAAAGAGCTTAGCCAACTTCAGTGAGACTTATAGCATGGTTGTTTTTGCGCGCGTTTCATTTCGCTTCTTCAGCTGTTTTGCGGAGAAAAGCCCACTAAGATAGAAATATGGGTCAAAAGGGGGAAAACTTGGGCAGAATTACGTAAATACACAATTAGAAAATCATAAAACAATGAGTACCAGCGGATTTCTCAACTTTGGGAGTACTAGCGGTACTAGCGGAGAAAGCTTAAAAAGATCATCAAAAAATTTATTTGTGGTGCGATAACACACAAGAATCGATTTTTTAATTGGTCATTAAAATGTGAATGTGGTTTTTGCGAATATTTGATTTTGAATCGGGGGACTCTTTTCGCCGCCGATCGTAATCGCGCCACCGTTGTTTCTATGCGGGGAATGTACGATCGGGAAAATATGGGCGTGCGTATGTGTATGTATGTATGTATATACGTAATGTAATCAATTTTTAATCCAATAATCCGTTTATTATTCCGTTATTCAAATCAAAGTTTTTTGTATGTAATAAAAATTCTTATAGTTTATGAGAGAAAATCACAGAAAACAATAGAAATAGAACTGGATAAATAATAATAATTAATTAATTAAAAGGCACTAAAAAGCTTATTGTTCAAGGCGATAATGAATTATGAAAGTGGAGAAAAAATAATGAAAAATCGATTGATTGCGTAGTAGTAGTGGATTTCCATGAAAACTACCGCTTTCGGCAGTATGTTCCGGATGGATGGAGAATATTTAAAAAACAGAAAATCGCCATGGAAAAATGTGGGGAAGTAATCTGGAAACTTTTAACTGGCTCGGCATACACACAACATTTGTGTGAAGCGACGACAAAGTCCCACGAGCACAAAAAAAGAAGAAAAGGTAGCAAGCGCGGTGGGAGCAGTGCTAGTGCTGTATGTATAACCTTCACCCATTGATTGCATCCGGAGTGCTAACAATTTACGATTTACGTATTTACGGCCCAAAATTTACGATTTACAAAAAATCGGCCATTTTTCGTAAATTTTTCAATTTTTTAAACTCAATATGCGCTTGAATTGGAGCGAAAAATGTCGATATTATTGGAAAAAGAAAGTTGACGAACTCGGAACGGTCAGATGAAAGAGAAAAAACAGCAAAAAAGTAAAAGAGAACAAAACTTTCTTGAAAAAAATTAGCAAAAATTCGAAAAAAATGCAAAATTTTCAATGGAAAATAGAAAATTTACGTTTTTGGGCAAAAATTTAAGATTTACGAAACTTCGAGGTTCTGAAAATTTACGGTTTACGAAATTGAAATTTTATTTTCGTAGCACCCCTGGCATATATGCAGGGTGTGAGGAAGTAAACTATATCTATGTACTAACTCCATTCTCCCCCACCACCCTGATGCACAATATATTTTTGTAACTTGCATCCGAAATGCAGCCATCCGGCACCAGGTCGGATGCAAAACGTATTTTTGACGAATGCGAAAAAAAGTCGCCGCCCATTTTTTCAGAGCTTCGGATGCAAAAAAAAAATTAAAAAAGTTCATTGTGGGTCAAAAAAGGATACAAAAATCCCCGGATTCAAATGTATCCGGATGCGTTTGGATTTGTGGATGCAAGTTATATATAGGTAGCACACGGGCGGAAGAGGAGGAATTCAACCAAATTTTTTTAATAGTCAAAAGTATCGCCAAAACTTCAATCTTCACAAAGCAAAAACGAAGAATTAAAAAAATTAAAAAAGCGAATTCCCCTTCCACCCAACCCCGGCGCGACTAATTGTAATTAAAAAAATTGAAAAATATATAAATCGAAAGAAAGATTTTTTAGATTGAAATTTGTTAAATGTCAAAAAATTCTGAACACTTTCAAATGTGCCCCAAATGATGATAATAGAAAATTTTGGAATGGTTATTTTATAACAGATTTACAAAATATTTGCAAATTGACAAAAAAATGTATCTAGATAGGACTACAATATAATAAATTAAAAATGTTCCGAATGGATTATTCAAAATATGTAGTTCTCCCCCCCTCCTATCCAAAAAGGGGGCGGAGAAAATCGCGTATGCTTTTATATGTAGTAGTTTGTGGAGCCCCCAAAAACACGATTTTGAAAGATCACCACACAAATTTTCCATCCGGCCGCCAACAACGCATTTGCGCGCCCGCCCTGTGTGGTTTATATAGTTTTTGTGGAAAGTAAATTTGGTGAACTGAGAAGGAAAGTCTAAAAAACAGTGCAAAAATGGATGGTTTATGCGCTTGGGCATTCCAATAAAGGGTCCACAAACTGTAAAGCACGCAATCACGATGAATGACGGGAGACTATCACCAAATAGAACCAAATTTTTTTTGTCAAATAATTCCAAAAATTCAATTCGAACTTTCCAATTTAACATACCGTATGCAGACAAAAACAAAAAGAATTTTCCAAATAACAATACATATTGAACAAACTCATAAAAAAAATTCAAAATGAACGTTGATTCATCTTTCTCTGTAAGCGGCGAGATTCTCGTCACGAGATAGAAAAAAACCTCGAGCTAAACGTACATTTTTTGAGCTTCCCGAGCAATTTTTTAAATCCCCAACAGGAAACATGTTAGGCCACTCCCCCCACTAGCGGCGCTTCCAACGTAGCGAAGTGGGGGGGGGGNGCACATTTATAAGTATTTTTTGTGAGTAAACGATAAGTCTCAAAAT
Source organism: Deladenus siricidicola (assembly GCA_009724625.1). Classification (NCBI taxonomy): domain Eukaryota; kingdom Metazoa; phylum Nematoda; class Chromadorea; order Rhabditida; family Sphaerulariidae; genus Deladenus; species Deladenus siricidicola. The sequence continues at coordinate 69,250 of SAUE01000423.1, read as the reverse complement.
GAAGCAAATATTTGGCAGTAAATTCAAAAACTCATATCGAAAGCTCTTACCCCCCGCCCCCCCCCCCACTCTGTAGAATTTTTTCTGGGCCCGTCACTGACGCGGCGCCATTCCTCACTTGATAATACGAAACAAAAATAATTAAAGCAAAAAAAAGTGAATAGAAAAAAATCATAGGAATCCCTCTCTCAACCTTCAAAAAACATGAAAATATCGTCGTCACTTCCTTACATATTATTACCTATCCGTCCACAAATTGCGATGATAATGACGACGACGAGGAGTGTATTATTATTATTCATTCGAAGACGGCATTCGAATGAGAATCACGCGGAGTGATCCACCCCCACCGCAGCCCGTCGACCATGACCACCACCGCTCTCGACCTCCTCCTCCTCCATGGTAGCGGGAATGGTGGTGGTGGCGGCGACGGCGGCGGGAGGGGAGTTCAATCCAGTCGTCGACGGATCGTAGAACGTTGGCTGGAAGTAAAAAGACATCATAAATAAAGGTTTCTTCAGCCCCAAAACATTGAAAACAGAAGAAAAAATTGAAGGAAAAAAGCACATGAAAAATAGTAGAAAAAACTGCAAAAAATTTTAAAAATTGTATTAAAATTATAGTTAAAAATTCAAATTTATTTAGTCTAACCGCTTCAAAATTCTCGTCGTAGTCCTCGTCGGAATTGTCGCTGGAATCGTTGTCGTCGGTGGTGTTCATGTTTGCCATGGCGTTCGTCTGTGTGGTGCTCATGCCCTGACAGAGCTTATTGTAGCACTAAAATTGTTTCTTTTAAATGTAAAGCATAAAATTTTTAATTCCAAGAAGCAGAAGAGCCAGGAAATGTGAAAAAATCAGTTAAGTTCGGTTCATGAACTTTTTCCAATCACTGGAAAAAAACAATACCCTCCCCCTCCCCTCCATTGAGCTCAGCTTAACTAGACTCATACAGAAAAGGAATTTGATTTTGATCACTTTAGAATTAGTCGCTAAAAAAGGTCGACTAAGTGCCGGCCCTGTAAAAGCGGGGGGGGGGAATCCATTCTTGTCCGAACTTGCAAAGTTAAGCTCAATACCACGGAATTTCTTTTTTTCCACTACTCCACTTTCAAACTCGTAAAACTAACGCCAAATAACTCAATTTTCAGAAAAAAAAGGATGGCCAAAAAAGAAAGGTAAAATGGCCAAGAGAAGGAAGTGCTCTGACCGTGTCGCAGACTCGCACGGGCTTTTTGCTTATTCCCTCGAGAAGGAAGCTTTTCGACGAGCAATTTCGACACACCACACTGCCGCAAGCACGACAATGATGCTGGAAAAAATAATTATTAAATTGAAAAACCCACCCCAAATGAAAAACCGTTAAAATCAGTGTTAAAAATTTAAAACTAGTGAGTGAGTTGAGTCCAAGGCCATTTTCTTTTTTTGAAAAATGTCGAAAGCGAAAAAGATGATCCAACACTTGTGAAAATTACACAACTATTTACAATTTTTTAAAAGTTCGATTAATTCATCATAATCTAATATCTTGCAACTATTTCAGGTGCATAGCCAGGAGGGCATGCCCCCACCCCACCCCCAAATGAAATTATTTGAAAAAATTTCAATTTTTTTTACCGAAAAAGTTCAAAAACCATACTCAGTTTTGTCTCCTGATCCAAACTGATCGATTTATTTTTTATTGTATAGTAAATAAATGTAATTTCGACTGACATAAACCATAAAAACTGCGTACGTACCCTTCGTTGAATGACGGAGAAGTGCGTAGTTCTACAGCACATGCACTTTGTTGCCTCTCCGTCCGGGACCCAGACGGCCGCGTGATCCGTCGGCGCCACCCTACCATCTAAATTTTTTTTCAAATTTTCCTATTGCACAAAAAAAGGAGTGCTCACCGGTATAGCCATCCCCCTCCCCCCTGACCTAATCCCGCGGTAAATCAATCCTACGAACACAGCAAGAAAAACAGCATCAAGAGGGAAGGTAAAGTGGGATAAATGGGCGGGTTGAGTGCACAGTAAATTCAATTGCAAAGAACGGGTAAATGGTATTTTTGAAACTTTAAAAAATCTTTTTATCAAAAAAAATTTTTTAGTGTTCTGGTTTTTTCTAAAATTATCAAAATTCTCTAGGGGGGGGGTAGCTACATCCTCCAGAAAACCAATCTGGACATATCAAGAAAAACACCCTACACTCTAGAGTCAAAGTTAATAGCGTTTTAAAACTTTCCCAGAACACTAAAAAATCATAAAAAATTCTATAGGGGAGTAGCTACATCATCCCTTGGCTGATCCCACTAACACATCACAAAAAAACGCCCTATTGTTCAACAAGTCGGTCATACATTGCTCAAATCGTAGAGGAAGGGGAATAAATGAGAGGAGGGTTACGGGTAAAGTAAAGTCCGTTGCAAAGCAAAGAATCAAAGTTAATGGCGTTTTTGAAACTGTCCCTTGACAATGAAAAGATCTTAAAAAATTCATGAGGTAGCTACCCCCGCTAAGCTGATCCCTCCCCCACAGGAAAGATGTAGCCAGGCACAGCACAAAAAAAACAATGCCCTACTATTCAACAAGTCGGTCACGCAGCGCTCGATGTGCAGCATCCACTCGCGCTTCTCGCCGTCGGTGGCCGCGTAGACGGCGAACGACTTTGTGCGCGTCTTCACCAGCCAGCCGTGCTTGGTGTCGCCGACGTCCTCGAGGCTCTCCAACTTCACCTCCTCTAACGGAATTAGGTGCTGTTTGTTGTAGCGCTTCTTCGAGATGATGATGCTGCCGTAGATGAGCAGATCGTTGAAGAGGTAGAATTGTCGCGGTTTTGGCTTCTTTCTGAATTGTTTTTCTTTTTGTGATGATGAGAAATCCAAACTTTTTTCGTGGTGAGAAATCCATAAATTATTTTTACGCAAATTTTTTATGAGCCAAAATCTGAACATAAAATTTTTTTTGTCACATTTTTGAATAATTTTCAAAAACAAATAAATAAAAGTTTTAGAACGATCGCCAAATGTCAGAAACGAACTCGTTGAGACAATTTCCTAATAATAATCGTAATAGTCTATGAGCGTCAGAGGCGTAGCCAGGGGAGGGGGGCAAGTGGGGCATATAATAAGAAAACTTTTTCCAAATAATAGAATCTTTTTTTGGCTTTGGGCACACCCCAGAGAGTTTTTTTGGTCTTGCCCCCCCCCCAAAAAAAAATTTTTACTCCAGTGATGTGCGTATAATATCGACCACAGTACATATCCACACCATCGTGTACAAACCGCTCAAAACATGACCAAAACTGGGAAAAAACCAATTATGTATAAATAAATATTAAAAAAAATTAATTCTTCACCAAAATTACCTGCACATTTTGATGAGAACGCCTTCGCCGACGAGCACGCGGCCCGGAATTTGCAGAGGGCTTCCACTGCTGCCAAACGCCGCCTCCACGTTCGCAATGCGACGCGCGTTCGCCTCACTATTCCCTGTAAGAATATTGTCTCCACCACTATCGCAAAAAAATATACGCAGAAATTTTTCGGGAGTAAGAGGAATTTTTTTTGAAAAAAAATTTGCAACAATTCGAAAAAAAACTAGCGTTCGGTTTTATTGTGATATCAGGAATTTGAAAAAAATTGTGTGCAAGAATATTGTGTTTCTGTCGCAAAAAATATGTAGAGATTCTTTGAGGGTAGGGAAACTTTGAGAAAATTTGCTGCAGGCGCCCTCACGAGCAGGGATGTGCGTAATTGCAAAAATTATTTTTCGTAATTTGTAATTAGGGAGCAAAAAAGGCCGTAATTTCTTAATTTCGTAATTACCAAAAAAATATCTGAAAACATTTTTTTTCAAAGAACGGAAATCGTTAAAATTTCAATTTTTGTACGGGAAAAAAAGATTTTCAAAAATATTTCTCCATAGATGAAGATGCGAAACTGAAGAAGTGTCCACATATAATAAAATCCTTAAAAAGGTTTTATAAAAAACATATTTTTCTATTTCATAAATTAATGATAGGCACTTACTCAGTCTGTCCACCATTTTTATGAAGTCGTAATCCGTTCGTTATCTATCTGCAATACAAACAACTTCATATACCCGCAAGAACAAACAGATTTTTGAAAAAAAATAACAGAAAACAAGGCTCTTCTAGCTGAAAAAAAAAAACAACAAAAAGGCTAAAAAAGACAACAATGTTTTAAATATTTAAAATTTTGTTCATAAAATGTTCAGTTTTGTGAAAAAAAAAGCCCAGTTCATATACTTTTACAGTTCATTTACTTTGCAAAAAGCCGCTTTACTCACCAGAAATTTGTTTCTGGGTCAGAAATAATTTGCACAAAATGCCACAACTTTGTCAGTTTTGAAAATGGCTCGAAAACAAACATTTAAAATCACAATTTCATCTTTGGAAAGATTCTTTTCCGAACAATTCCACATAAGATTCTGATAAGAATAGCCAATGCCTTTTTTGGTCAGTGTTTGGGTCAATGTTTCCACACAAAAAATTCGTGTTCGATCAGGAAGCCCACTTAAATTTATTTGGAAAAGCGAGCTAATTGGTAAAGTGAAAAACTTCAACTTGAAAGATGAAAAGCGAAGTTGAATTCGTTTTGAAAAGCCGCGGAAAATTTCCTGACTTGAATAAATTATGTCATTTTCATAAAGCTTTGCATGGATTTCGGGTTTTCGTAAAGATTCGATGTAGATTTTTCCAAATTTGCGCAGATTGCGAATATATTCTAGGTACTTTTTCCACATGACCCCGCGTATGAATAAATTCCCCCAAAATCGGAAAAAATGTAAAACAAGAAGAACCATTTTCAAAACGTAATGTAATAGTATTGATTTGCCTCTCCCCACTCCGAATACTCTTCCCCAAAACTCCCAAAGCTGTAACAGAACGTTTTTTACATTCTCTCTCTCTTGAAATAGCCTTCTGGCCTCTCTGTTTTCACAAGCTCTGCCAGGGCATGAGCACCACGCAGACGAACGCCATGGTAAATATGAAAGCCACCGACGACAACGACTCCAGCGACAATTCCGACGAGGACTACGACGAGAATTTTGAAGCGGTTAGACTAAATAAATTTGAATTTTTAACTATAATTTTTAATAAATTGAAATTTTTCATTAGAATTTTTTTGTGCTATTTTCACGTGCTTTTTTCTTCTATTTTTCCTTTTTAATGATCTTTGGGCTGAAGAAAGCGAATAAACATTTCTTAATGATGTGTTTTTAATTACAGCCGACGTTCTGCGGTCCGTCGTCGTCGACGATCGTGTTGTGTTCCACTCCATCTGTCGCCACCAATCCCGCCACCATCGCCGACAGCAAACGTCAGTCGACGGGGGCGGAGGCTGAGGACGGTGGTGGTCATGGTCGACGTGCTACGATGGTGGATCGCTCCACGTTATCTTTTTGATTTTTTTGAAAAATAAATATTGTTGCTCAGCAATATAATTGAAGAAATTCATAGCAGGGCTATAGGGTGCGGAGAAATTTTTGGAAATTTTCGAATTTTTTTAAGACAAAGCTCGCCGAAAGCGTTTTAAAAATAAAATTAACTTAACCCGCCGTAAAAAAAGTAAACCGAAATATGATTTATCCAATAAATATTTCCAATTTTTGGATTATACCATCCCAAATTTCTGGGTCTTCTACTTCAGTGTAATGAATTTCTGAACCAAAAATTTTTTTTGGGAGTTTAACCAAAAATTTTTTTTGGTGGGAATTAAAAAAAAGAATTTCGAAGAAAATTTTTCCACTGCAAAATTACCGTTCCCCCACCACGTAGATTTCTGAATAAAAATGAATAAATAAAAATGACTATTATTATACAATTGTCGTTCCAGGAGTACGCCCAAATCGTCTCGACGCGGTGTGGTGAATCCGTTTGACACGCCCACGCTTCAGACGTTGGCCAGAGATATGTGCAGTCCGGGCATGTTTTTGAGAAAGAAAGTGGGTGAAATATTTCGTGCGATTTTTTATTATTATTGTGTCGCTTTTTTCAATTTAATTTCATCATTAGTTTCAGCAATTGGAAAAAAGTTTATGAACTTAACTTTTTTCACGAAAAAAGGAACTTTTTTTCAGTTCATTTTTTCACTGAAAAAAGTTCTATTCGCCAAGAATTTTTTTTTGAATCGAGTTTAGGTCATGAACTTTTTCTAATCACTGGTTAGCAGTGCTGGGACTTGAATCCGGATTCAAGTTCCAGCACTGCTTTTCATACCTTGAAAAATTGTAAAAATTTCAAATATGTTTTATTTTTTGATTTTCGAAAATTTTTGGCGATTTTTCCGAAAATTTTCCGAATATTTGTCCACTTTTTAACCATGAAAAAATGATTTTTTTACTGTGTTTTTTTTCTTGAATCGAGTTCATGCCATGAACTTTTTCTAATCACTGGTTAGCAGTACTTTCACTTTTGTTGTTGTTGTTGTTGTTGTTTTCTGCAGCTAATGGTTGCGGATTAAGTTAATTGATCTGAGATCATTGGTTGATGAGATATCATTCGTTGATCTGAGGCTGACTGAGATCACTGGTTCATCTGAGATCATTGGGTGTTGTTGTTGTTGGAAATTGTATGGTTGACTTTTTTTTTTGGAGGGGGGGGGTGCTGTTATTCGTTGACAGCAGTGCTGGGACTTGAATCCGTTTTGAATCCGATTGAATCCGGATTCAGAAGTTCGAGGCTTTACTACTTTGTCAATTATAGTTTTTTACTGTTTTTTTTTCATTTTCTCTGACCTTTTTAGCGTTCGTCAACTTTCTTTTTCCAATAAAACAGACGTTTTTGCCCCAAATTATTTCAATTTGTGAAGAAAAATATGATGAGAAGATTTTTTTTGTAAAAATTTACGGAAATTGGCTGATTTTTCGTAAATCGTCGTAAATTTTGGGCCCAAAAAGGCGTAAATACGTAAAAATGTTAGCAGTCCTGGTGTGGAAAAAGTGTAAAAAAACCCTTGACCAGTGCTGGGACTTGAATCCGGATTCAAACAGCGGATTCAAAAGTTCGAGGCTTTACAACTTTGTCAATTGGTATGTTTTATATACAAATAAATATACCATTCGATTCGTCTTGACGAGATCTCTTCACACGTGGCCAAATTCGGTTTTTATGAAAAACTGAACAAGTTATTTAGGAAAAACTAGGGTTTGGTTAGCAAATTTCGCAATTTGTTTTTAACTTCAATAAATGGCCCATCTAATGCAAAATTAATTAAAACTACGAATTTGCCAATAAAAAAATATAACAAATACAAAAAATAGTTGTAAAGCCTCGAACTTTTGAATCCGGATTCAAGTCCAGTGCTGGTTTCACTTGACTCCAAAATGACTCCATTCGGAATCGACTTCGGAGTCTCTCATTTTCGCTGATACATCATAAAAACTCGAGTTTTTCATAAACATTAAAAATTCTTCCGCACTACTATTTTTGGCCTTTTTGTTTAGTTTTAGTCAAAAAAAAATTTTTTTTGAAGATGATTGGTGAAAAAATGAGCGAGAAAATCGAAAAAACTCCGGAACAGGAATGTGCGTAATTACGAGAAATGATTTTCATAATTCGTAACTGGATAAAATTTTCGTAATTTACCATCAAAAAAGTTTCACAAAATTTTATGATTTTTTCTTTGATGTAATACACTAAAAAGTATAAAAAATATAATGAAAAAAGACCTCGTTAGAGAAAATTTTGAAAGATTTTAATTAAAATTATTCGAAAATGAAAATGAAATTTTTGAATGAAATTTTTTTCAAAAAAGTCCAAAATACCTACGCCAAAAACCCGCAGTAATTACCAATGACGAGAAAGTGCTCGTAATTACGAGGCTAAAAACCCCGTAATTTCGTAATTACGCACATCTCTGCTCCGGAAGATGACTCCATTTTGGCCACTTTGTTCTCATTTTCGAGAGTCACCCCTCTCGTTTGTTAATTTTACCTCGCTCATGTTTTCACCAATCATCCTGAAATTTTTTTTGTTCTAAAACTACATAAAAAACGAGAATAGTTAAAAAAAGTTATTGAACTTCAAAAAAAGGCAAAGAATGTGTCGAAGTCAAGTCAAAGCACTACTGCCTAGTTTCAAGAATTTGTTTTCGTAGCGCGCGACTTGCGGTTCTGACGCGATGACTTT
>SAUE01000423.1:13102-27348 GCA_009724625.1 Deladenus siricidicola | reverse complement strand
CGGAAGATTTTCGGCACTTTTTACCGAAAATCGAAAATCGAAAGAGATTTGAAATTCCGAAAATCGAAAACCGAAAATCGAAAGAAAAAAACGCCGAAAATCGAAAATCGAAAACCGAAAATCGAAAATTTTTACACCCCTGATACATACATACTCCGGCTCCGACTTCGCATACTACGAGACTTGACTACTCACCTAAGGCTTAGGCTCCGCATGCATTCGGAAATAATAACTTATCGTCTTAGAATGATGAATACTCGATTAAACCACATCACACATAATGATGACACTAATGCCCAGCCATTAGCTATAATCGCTTACGCGTGAATTTTATATGGAGTTGTCATCATCATTTCTTGTTGTTGTTGACATTTTTGCGTGTTTTGGCGTTTTGACAAACGCATTTTCATTCAATTATATACATTTTCATTCAACTCCATCTACGTAAAATACATTTTCCATTCAATTCATTTCGATTCAATTCATTCTCATTCAATATTCCATCGCCGAGATCGTAATCCAACCCCCTAAACCGTAATTGAATATTCAAAATTTTTAAAGGCTCGTAAATATTTCTGTGTGGTCAAAGAAAGTTTCTATAGCTTTTTGCTTTTGACACTAAANGTAACCATATTGCCGTAAAACTCCCACATACAATAACATAAAAATAAAAAATTTCAATATTCAATTACCATTAAGGCCAATGTGTTGAAGTCAGAGGTGATATTTTCACTTTTTAGGGGCTGTTAGTTTGTTCTTTTTTAGGTTTTTTTAGGCTGTTCACTTTCGGCATACGGCGTCGCATGCTTAACGGTTACGAGAATACACACAGGCGACAGACTATGCGGATCAGGGGTGGGCCGCAAATAAATTTTATTTCGAAATTCGCAAATCGCAAATAAATTTTTATTTTCGCAAATCGCAAATTTTTGCCCAAAAAAGCCGCAAAAACCGCAAATCGCAAATTTTTTTATAAAAAAATTCGTATCGTTTATTGATATCTACATCGCGAATTTCGCGAATTTGAATCTCTTACATCGCGAATTTGAAAAAATAACTGTTTCCATTTTTTCAAAATTTGCAAAAAAATTGCGAAATTTCGGCCAATTTTTCGCAAATCGCAAATTTTTGCTCAAAAAAGCCCCGCAAAACCGCAAATCGCAAATCGAAAATTTCACCACCTCAGATGCGGATGCATGGATGCCCGGCACGTTTTTCACTACTGAACCATAATTTCTTCGGCTTTAGATGACAATGCATGCATACACAGATATTTGTTTTTTCATTCAAACTTTTGTTTAGATTAATTTCGATTTTCTATATACATATATCTGAAATTTGTTTTCGGCACACGAATAGTACACATTATGTGTTAGGGGTGTAACAGGAAAAGTATGTATGAGGAAAAGTATGTATGAGGAGTTGTATGTATCGGGAAGAGGGGGGGGGGTGTAACGAAAATAAATTTGAAATTCCAAAAATAAAATCAAAAAAATCAAAAACCAAATCAAAGTCCTCAAAATCGAAAGAGAAAAATCGGCGCACCCACGAAATGCAGAAATAACGAAATGCAGAATATCATTGAAAAGAAGGTGATATTTGAAAGACAAGGAAGAAAAGCCTGAGGCTCAAGCTATGTACGTGTACTGCATACAAGACACAGCTAAGGCTTCGCCTAAGCCTAATGACTTGCCACGCGACTTGCCGAATCGCCTAAGGTTGAGGCTTAGCCTAAGCTTACTGATTTGCCACGCGATTTGCCTAATCGCCTAAGGCTTAGGCTTAGCCTAAGCCTAAGGACTTGCCACGAGACTTGCCTAATGCCTAAAGGCCTAAGGCTCAGCCTAAGCCTAAGGCTATTTATTGACATGAGTTACAGTTGACAATTTTCTTCACAAACGGATAGCCCCGATTTTTCGTGAGACGGATGAGATGTAAAATGAGATTGAATAAATATTCTTTTCAATGATATTCTGTATTTCGTGATTCTGCATTTCATGATTCTGCATTTCGGGGGGACACGAGAAAAATCATGCTATCTCTCTCACCTGCCATCTATCGCTTTCGCACAATCGTACACATACGTAATATCTTTATACAGGGGGGTCGTAGACGTGAATATTTGAATATTATCTTTTTGTTTGCGTTATTTTTCATTTTTCAATAAAAACTACTCGGATTTGCAACAATCCTCAATGCAAATCCGAGTCTTGTCTGTGTTTATATTATAACTACTCTATTTTTGTGAATAAAATTTTTAGAAATATTTTTTTATTATCGGCTTTTATATGTATTCCTTAATGTATGTATGTATGTATTTAGCAGGGGTGCAAAAATTATTTTTGTTACACCTTCCCTCAGCTTCTTAATTAGAAATTTTAATAATAAAATTTGGCGTTGAATTTTTTATATTCAATTTTTTGTGTGTTTGTGTAAAGGTGTTAATTGTTAGCCAATTGTTAATTTTTAAAAATTCAAGTTATGTAATCTTTGTTACTACTACTATATAAAATTCAACACATTATAAAATAAAGTTATTAATTTTGAAAAAAATTTTACATTCAAAAAGTTTTTTTTCCGATAGCAACAACAACAACAACAACAACAACAGCAACAATTTTTGCTGTTGTGGTTGTTGTTGTTATACAAAGTTTGTTTCAAAAGTTTTTGCTTATTTTTGATGACAAAAGCTGTGCAAAATTCAAACCCAAAAAGTTTTTTTTGGCAATTGGCAATTCCGATAGAAATTTGTAAATAATGAAACGAAAAACAAGCTAAAAGCATTTTCACGTTGTTAAACAAAGCCGCAGGTAGGTATATTACATGAAGATTTTACGTGGAAAAAAAGTTTCAACTTTATTCCTTTTTCATTCTAGGAAGTTTTGCATTTTTGCAGCTTTTTTGTGCATTTCTTTTATCTTCGATGTATGTATATAAAAGATGAAAGTAAAAGAAAGAGGAAAGGTTGGTTATGCTTTTTTCTTTTTCTTTGCTTTTCAGATGGGTCAACTTGTGCAAGAGAACATCTACTAATACATCTATGCCATCCGGATGGATATCCATATACAGTCCGGAAAAATGTACACGTTTTGGCATTTGTGAACACAAACAGCAACAAACACAAACAGAGGGGTAGAAACAAAACTAAAAAGTTAACAATTACAATAGAGAGAAAAGTTGACTAAAAAATGTATTTACATAAAAAAAAAGTAAAAAACAAACAAAGTAAAACACAATAAAAAATATTTGTCCAAACATTTGCGTTAGATTGTTGTCTTTGGCAGTGAAAAAGGTCGAAAATATTTATTGATAAAATGTCAAAAGAGAGACATTCGACGAGAACGGTAAAGGAATCAACTGATAACGGGTGCTAAAAAGAGTTGAGAAACAAACAAAGAGAATGAGAATTGTCTTCAAGAAAATGATAGAAAAGAAAACAATAGAAAAGAAAATGATAGAAAAAGAAAGAGAATGATAAAAAAGGAAGAGAATGATAATATGAAAAGAAAATGATAAATAGAAAAGGAAAGAGAATGGTAGAAAAGGAAAGAAAATAATAAAAAAAGGAAAGTGATAAAAAAGGAAGAGAACGATAGAAAAGAAACGAGAATGATTATAAAGAATTCAAAGAAAAAGAAAGGACTAACTAAAAATGAGAGTTGATTTTCTTTCTGAATACATATGATATCAACCGTAGGCCATTCTCTCATAAAAAATAAAATCCCTCGAATTAATTTCTTTTTATCACTTTTGAAAAATGAATTTATCTTACGTTAGATTTATATAAAAAATTAATTATGTACATACATGCGTATGTATATATACATACGTATCTCGCTTGAACTTGTGTTGTAATAAAAGTTCGCCTTCATTAGAAATTTACAAACGCCAGACATTTTCTTAAAACAAGTAACCAAAAAGAAAATTGCAGAATTTTTAAATACTCACATTCTATTATTCGCTGCTACACAGCGCCTTCTTTATCCGCGGCTAGCTGCTACCCGTTGGCGTTTATAATATTACATAGGTTTAATCTTTCCTTTCTGCTGAACACAAGAAATCCGCCGCAGATAGATGCACACACACACACTTTGTTTCGTGTAAAAAAGTCATATTAAACACTTTATCAATTTGTTTTTTTATTCGACCGGATCTCCCCTTAAATTTCAGACAGGCTTTCTTGTTTCCTTCTTTTAGCCCAACTTTCCCGCTTTGTTTTTTTCTCCCAAACTTTATATTATTTCTTTTCTCCCAAATCTCACTTCTCACTTTCATTCACGCCACTTGAGAGAACAATAGAGCGTTAAAAAGCAGCGCACTTCATTTAACAGCGCTCACGGCGGTCACAAAAGCAACAGCAGGCGCCAAAAAAGCAGGAGAATGGCCGCAGCCATGTAGCACAGCCACCGCCACCACTAACAAAGCCACGCTAACAGCTACAACAACAACAATAACAACAACATCAGCAGCAGCAGCAAAGTAAAAAGAACAGCAGAACAAAACAGAACATTATATCTCACAAAAGTGGTAAATGGAGAATGAAGCAAAAAACAAAAGTTTTTTTCCGTAAGTTGTGGGAATATGTTGCTGCTATTTTTGTTCGACTTTTTGGCTATTATTGAGAATCTACATACTATCAATTTTTTAATTATTACTAACAGCAGCGCTGTGACGAACAGCGGCGGTGTAACTGTTACTCGAACAGTTTGCAGAATTTTTTCAAGAAAACATATTTTTTTATTTTTTGTATTTTAAGCAACATGCTACACACTTTTTTACAAACTTATAGCAACTACACATATCAAAAATTTTTTTGAACATACGTTGATTGTTTGATTGTGAATATTCATTATTTGCAATAATTTTTAAAATCTTTTAAAACACATTTTAAAGATTCTAAACTGTTTTGGAAATCAGTTTTAAAAATGTTTCAAAACCCATTTAACTGCCCTATTTTTGTTGATTTTGTTTCGATATTATTTTAATGGAATGTACATAATTGCTTGTTTTAATGTGATAATGTATTTTATTTATTCCTTGGATCAAAACACACACAATCTATCGCAAATTTTTTTATTGAACTAATAAACGAACATTTGTTGTTGTGATCTAATGTGTTTTTTATACATATTTTTTTTGTCGATCTTTATCAGTTACATTTTTTCATTGACTAATTCATCATGATATCAGTAGTGCCTGGGGATCAGGGCTGGGCGTAATTACAAAAAATTATTTTCATAATCGTAATAACAGGCTCAAAACCCCGTAATTTCGTAATTCGTTAACCGTAAATACGCACATTCCTGCTGGGGTATGTAAATTGTAGATCGAGAATGCGTCCGCACCAGGGGTGCTACGAAAATAATTTTTCAATTTCATAAATCGTAAATCGAAAATCGTAAATTTTCAAATTTCGATTGAAAATTTGCATTTTTTTCAAATTTTTTCCTAATTTTTTTTCAAGAAAGTTCTGTTCATTTTGCTTTTTTTGCTGTTTTTATTTTCATCTGACCGTTTTTGAATTCGTCAACTTTTTTTTCACTAATAATCGACATTTTTCGCGCCAATTCGAACGAAGAATTTCATAATCGTAATAACAGGCTTTTTCGCGCCAATTCGAACGAAGAATTTTTTAAAAATTTAAATTTTCTTGGAAAATGTTTAAAAATTTACGAAAATCGGCCGATTTTTCGTAAATCGTAAATTTTGGGCCAAAAAAGCCGTAAATACGTAAATCGTAAATCGTAAATGTTAGCACCCCTGGTGTGTATGTATGTATTTTATGAGGTTATCATTGACATTCTCTCTCGTTATTATCAATCAGCAAAAAAAGAAGTGGAAACGATTGATATCAACTCAAAATGATTTTAGACGTGAGATGGTGGCAGAGATTTTCGAAATTGGGAATTATTACCGTAATTCCGATATTTTTGTTGGGGGCGATTTGCCTTTTGTGTTGCCTACCGTAAGTGATGAAGTACTATAGCTTGAGGAGTGTTGTGTGCTGTTGTTATTTTCCCCACATTTCCCACTAAAAAATCTCACATGTTTTACTCAATAATAATCAATTATTACATATGTACATACATATGTGCATACATATAATACATGTGTATGTACAGTAATCATTTCGTACAGTAACTCTATTGTAAAGTAACTCTGTTGTATGGTAACTATTTTGTACAGTAACCATTTTGTACAGTAACCATTTTGTACAGTAACCATTTTGTACAGTAATACTGTCTAGATAAATCGTTTTAATGTGAAAAATTCATTTTTTCCAAATTTTCCAATTAATTAAAAATTCATTCCGCCACAAATATTTAACTGTCGATTGAACTTGGTGGCATTGTGGTCGTTTTGGCATTACATAATTAATTAATTAATTAATTAATTAATTAATTAAATAAATAAATAAATAAATAAATAAATAAATAATTATCGCCGCAACATTTAGCGTCGCCATTCCTCACCTCCGGCTGGCCGTGGTGGTGGCTGTTGCTGCTGCTGCTACTGCTGCTGTTGTGCATTCTGCTGACGTGTTTGTTGCTGTGGTGCCTGCAGGGGTAACAACTATTCCCTTTCTCATACACAATATTTAATACATATATAATTATAATATTTCGTTTTTCTATTATTTTTCACATTTATTTCGATAGAAAATATTACATTTTCCAACTTTATTTTTGCTGTTATTTATGCCCCCTCCCCCCATTCATTCCATTCATTTTTAACATTTACCCGAAAAAATATTTCGAAAACATTTAACATACGTATACATACATAAATATGTGTATGTGTATATGTGTGTATGTATGTATGTATGTATGTATGTATGTATATAAAGTATTTTCACATTTAGCCGACGCCGAAGAAAGCGACACGTCATCAATGGCCAAAGAGATCCGCTACTGCCCAATGACAAAGGTTTCATAACTATACATATATGCATATGTATATATGTACATATAGCTAATACATACAGCTAGCTAGAATATATTCTAGTTTCTTCAACATTGCACAATTTTTATCGTTTTTATGCCAACGAAAGTCAATTTTGTTGTTGAGAGGATTTTTCAAAACAATTTTTTCAAAAACATGCAAAAAATGAGCAATATCTTTCAATTTTCCATTATTTTTTGAAAATTTGGCTGCTTTAGGTCGCAGTCAGTTCGAGGACGGCTACTCGCAGGGCTACCGCGACGCGCGCGACGTCGGCTCGGGCACGGCGGCGCGCCGCCGCCTGCACGACGACTACGGCCAGCGCGACGATCGGTTCGTTTCCTTTACCTTTACATTTCTCTTCATTCTTTTTTTGTTCACAAATAAATTATTTCTTTTTGCCCCATAAGCGTATGGCCAAACCTTTCGAAGCGTATGCATCAGGGGTGTAAAAATTTTCGATTTTCAGAATTTGAAATTTACGTTCGTTTTTCACTACTGGTATGCACATTTCTGGTGATTTGCCCCCCCCCTCTCTCCCACTCCTTGACCCCTTGATTTTTTGTCATTACTATTATACAAGACTGTCGGCGGAACATTTTTTAATAAAAAAATCTTGAAATTTTGTAATGAAATTTTTTCAAATACACCAAAAAACCACCGTAGTTACGAACACTTCTTCGTAATTCGTAATTACGGGCCCAAAAACACCGTAATTTCGCCATTCATAATCCGTAATTACGCCCATGCTTAGGCTTGCCCAGCCCTATCCGGGAGGCGCTGCCGGAATCTGAAAAAATTGGGAGTGCCCCCGAAAGCGGTGGCAATTTTTTTCTAATTTTATATTTTTGTACATTTTTCTGGCGGCCAAAAATGTTTGAAATTGTCGATTTTGCTTTAATTTTTTGTTGCAGCTTCCACGAGGGCTACTCGAAGGGCTTGCGCGACGCGGGCCTCAGCGGCATGACGTCGTCGATGTCGAATTTGGCGCAGAAGCCGAGCTCGAAGCTCGGCTACTCCTCCGGCTATATGCAGGGCTTCCGCGACGGCCACTCGGGCGCTTTCGGCGACCGCATCACCAACAGCCTCCTCAAGCGACTCGACGAGCAGTACCCGCACAACGACGAGTTCAAGCAGGGCTACGTCGACGGCTTCAAGGACGGCGTGCACGGCGGACGGGTGGGAAATTTTTTCATTCTTTTTTTGATTTGAATTAGTTAAAAATTGGAATAAAAATTTTCCCCGAATTCCGGTTTTTGGTAATGAATGCACATATCAATCAATCAGTGACGGGCAGACACAGGTGGATTATCTACCAGGGGTGTAACAATTTTCGATTTTCGGTCTTTTTTCCTTTCGATTTTCGAAATCACGAGGTCCTTTCGATTTTCGATTTTCGAAAAATCGGCCATTTTTTCGAAAATTTCAAAATTTTGAAGTAATTTTTTATTCAATTCAACCCGGCCCATAAGTTTTACAAAAATTAAGTCAAAATGTGTCATTTTTAGGAGAAAGTTTAAGTTTTAAGTTTCAAACTTTTTCACATAAGTTTTTTTCACATAAGTTAATTCAATTTTGATTCACAATTTGTAAGTTAGTCACATAAATTAAGGTTCAAACATCTACGGGTTCGTTAATACATCACTTATAGCTATTATCTATTTTTTTATTATACAATAATAAAAAAATCGAAAAAATAAAATGTAGCCGAGCCGGGATCCGAACCAACAAAGACCAAGGCGCAAACATGGACAATAACCACTAAGCCACAAGCTTACATTTAGCTTTCGTAAAATTTTGGTTGATAATTAAAAGAATTACTGCATAACTTGCAAATAATTTTTTGTACCTGATTTTTTGGAAATATATTGAAAAATACACATAACATATAAAAAAAAGAAATAAAAGAATTTTGCAAATTTTTTACAAAATTTTCGATAAAATTTTTCTTTCGATTTTCGAAAATGAAAATTTCAAATTTTCGATTTTCGAAATCACGAGGGCCTTTCGATTTTCGCTTTTCGAAATTTCAAATTTACTTTTGTTACACCCCTGGTATCTACCCATCTACTTTACCCCTGGTTACACACCCTATCCTGTAGCGGGTAGAGCACGGGGGACTTTGGTACTGTTAGGCAGCGCTGTGACTTGACTCGCGAACGAGTCGCAGTGACTCTTCGACTCGCGAGTCGAAATGAGTCCTTTCAGAAAAAAAAAGTACAGTATATAAAGCTACAGTACAAACGCATGCCCAAGCCCACTAGCTAAGAAGTAAGAGGCAGGGAAGGAATAGAGGGGCTATCATTTTGAATCTTCACCGATTTTCTTCTTCTTTTTTGATTCCACCTCTCTGAAGTTGATACCTCTTTCCTTCTTGACACTAAAAAACCATAAAAAAATATTCACAAATTTTCAGATTTTTTAGTGTCAAAAAATGACAGAGGGATTAACTTGAGGGAGGGAGGGGGGATCAAAAAAAGAAATCAACTTTGACCCAAAATCTTTGTTGTAAACACAAATATGTTAATCCTTAAACATTTTTAAATTAACCCCCCCCCCCAACCCACCCCCCCCCCCACATTACGGTACNCATTACGGTACTTGTCTGTAATAAAAAGCTGACTTTTTCATTTTTGAATAATCAATGAAAAAATTCTTCGGATTCAGAGTGCACAAACATGTCAAAAATCTCAAAATTTTTTCTTCCTTTTTGTCGTGCAAATTTCGTGTGAATTTGCAGAAATTCGAAGACTCGCACCATTTGCACAAAAGTCTGACAGAACTCACCGAACGTTTGACTTCGCTCGAGAAGACGAAAGGCGACGAAATTCACTCCACCAAGATCTACCACGTCTGTAAGTGTGCTCCATCCATGAAAACTTTTCATTGCTCCGTGCAAATTTGCGTGACATGGCAAATTTATTAATATGCTTCAAAATTTGTCAATATGTTGCAGATTTTACAATTTTTCAATTTGTTGCAAATTTGTCAATATGTTGCAAATTTTGCAATTTTGTTATATGTTGCAAATTTGTAAAAAATTTGTCATTATGTTTCAAATTCGTCA
The DNA here is from genome assembly GCA_009724625.1 of Deladenus siricidicola. Taxonomy (NCBI): domain Eukaryota; kingdom Metazoa; phylum Nematoda; class Chromadorea; order Rhabditida; family Sphaerulariidae; genus Deladenus; species Deladenus siricidicola. The sequence continues at coordinate 17,339 of SAUE01000423.1, read as the reverse complement.
AAATTTGTCAATACATTGCCAATTTGTCCCTATTGTGCAAATTTGTCGATATGTTGCAAGTTTTGCAATTTTGTTATATGTTGCAAATTTGTAAAAAATTTATCGTTGTTGCAAATTCGTCAATATATTGCCAATTTGTCCCTACTGTGCAAATTTGTCAATATGTTGCAAATTTGTCAAATTTTGTCAATTTGTTGCAAATTTGTCCTTATTGTGCAAATTTGTCAATATATTGCAAATTTGACCTATTGTGCATATTTGTGTAGAGTGTTTACTTAAAAGTTATTTTTTGACATACACTTGTGTGTCTTGCGTGTATGTGTATATATGTGTGTGTGTGTGTTTTGATTTCTATCTGTATCCATTAATACAATATGAAAAAATATGTATAAAAAGCGGCGATTTGCAGATAATCAACACCCCGAGGTGATCGGCTACTCGTCCACCGGCGAACAGTTGACGCACGAGCTCGAGGAGGTGACGACGGGCGGCGAGTCGCGCCGCTCCACGCTCAGGCGTCACTACACGCCCGGCGACTATTTGAAGTACGAGAGCGACTTCGACGGCGCCTACAACAGTCTCGGCCGCAATCAGCGCTCGCTGTCCGCCTCCGCGCTAGCCAGAGGTGAGCGCGCGCGGCGTGTTTTTTGTGTTTTGTGGGTGACGAACACGCATACGCACACACGCACACGCATGCAACATACACATATACACACACAAACATACTACACACATATGCACACATACACACAGACACACAAACACATGCACATATATACACACATATACACACCAGGGGTGTGGAAATTGTCGATTTCCGAAAACTTTCAAAATTTTGAAGAAATTTTTTGTTCAATTTAAACTCATCCCATAAGTGATTTTTCGAGGAAATATAAACAAAATTTCAATTTATTCTTGCGAGCGCGGCTGCCGCTTTTGACTTAATTTTTTGCAATTTCTTTCCCTTTTTACCAATCTAATCAATTAAAAAGCTTGATGAAAGTCTGATGATTGTATAAGAAATTAATTTTTTAGAAACGAATATCATCACTATTCAAATAAGTCGTGAACAAAAAAATTTTTCAATGATTTAGAAACTGCAAAAAATAATTCATCCAATGAACTCGCTGAATTCATTTGTCTTATAATTTTGAAAAAAATTATAAATTTTGAAGAAAAAAGTTTTGTTAAAATTTTCGATTTTCGGCAAAAAGTCCTTTTGCTTTTCGAAATCTCAAATTTATTCTCGACGCACCCCTGATACACACACACAAACACACATACACAAACACATAAAAGTTAAGAGGAAAGGAGAGCAGACAGAAATGACATAAGAGAGAGAGAGAGAGAGAGAGAGAGAGAGAGCAGGAAGGTCACACAAAAGTTTAAATAATAATAAAAAAATTTAATTTTTAGAAATTTTTTCAAAAAAAAAATTATTAATTAAAAATTTTTTATTTTTTTATTACCAATAATCCCTTATGTGTGTGAAATACGTAACATTTTTAAATTATTTCCCTGTCAAATTGATATCATTATTAAATTGATATCATTCTCAAATTAATATGTATCAATCAATCAATGATTATTAACAATTCGGAATAATATTATTAATTATTGGCTGCACACCCTTCCCCCCTCCCTCCCACCGAATAGATTGTGGTTTTGCGGTGAATTTTTGAATGTGGTTTTGCAGAGAGCGGTGGCGAATACCGTCAGCGCCACTTGTCCGGCACGTCGTACATCAGCCGCGCTAGCGGCCTCGACAAGTCGGGCACGGCGGCCGCCGACTCGCGCCGCTACAACTACCGCAGCCGCTCGGACGTCGGCGCGGGCAGTCCGCGCCGCTACGCGTCGCAGACGCTGCTCGACGGTGCGCGGCCCGGCCCGACGACGCCGCACTCGCGCAAGGACGCGCTTCAGAGCCTTCAGCGCGAGCTGGACTCGCTGTCGCGCTCGCCGGCCGGCGCGCCAACGCACACCGCGCACCAGCACGCCACCGGCTACAGCAGCGATACGGCGGCGACCAGCGCGTCGAACGCGTACACGTCTAGCGCGTCGCAGCATCGCGCGACGCGCTCTGGCGCAACCGCCTTCGACTACGGTTAGCGCATGACATTTTTTGGAGAATTAAAACAAAACAAAAAATTTCCCTTTAAAACACTCACACAAACAAATTCACAAACGTTTCAATGGTATTACGGTATTATGGTTATTAACTACGGTACACTCAAACTATCTAATAATTTTTTACCATCACCAAACCATTTCAAACCTTTTAATTATTTTGCAAATTTAACAATTTATTCACTTTTCTTCTATCCGCTATTCACATACTGTACATACCGTATCTTTTTTATTTTACTACTTTAATATACTGTACTTTTTCCACATTTAATCTTTTAACACACTTTTAACTTTATTTTCGATTTTTTAACGAATACATATGTATATGTATACCTACCGTATATATTCATGCATGTACATATGTACATATAATGCACTTTTGGGCGTTTAACGATGCGCACAGGATACGGTAGAGACACGTTACACTTTTCCTTTGACTATCTCTTTACACACAAACTTTCACAGGCACAACCTCCACAGCCAACCCACAATCACCACATTCGCCACAGCCACATCACAGCGTTTCCTCTATCACCACCGGCGCGCCGAGCGCCAACAGTAGCATTATTCAACGCGGCGCGCACAGCCCGCCCACAACGCATACAGTAGCCGCTACCGTCGACACACCGCAGCGGTCGTCGTCGACGGCGGCGGCGCCGGGGGCGACGACGACGACGACGACACCGGGCGAAAGCAGCGTGAGCTTCATCGACGGCGTACAGACGCCAGGCGATGGCGCCGCGACGCCACGCGTCGTGGTCATTGACACCACTACGGTGACGACGACGTCGCGCGACGACGGCGAACTGGGTGACACGCCGCGCCACCACGCCCACGCGCACCGCGCCGACGATGTGGAGGCGGGAGGCGGCGGCGGCGGCGGCGAGAACGGAGGCACGCCTTTCTTTCACTTTGGCTTTCCTTTCCTTTCTTCTTTTCTTTTTGCTTTCTGTTGTTGTGGGATGGTGTTTGCTTACTAATTCACTCATTTTTGGCATTGGCGTTACTAACAAAAACAGTCGCTTCTACCGTACCTTTTTTGTGCTTATTTTTTTACAAAATTTATTTTTACATACACACATACATACATATCAGGGGTGCTAACATTTACGTATTTACGGCTTTTTTGGCTCAAAATTTAATTTACGATTTATGAAAAATAAATTTTTCGACATTTTTCAAGTAAATTTAAATTTTTTAAACTCAATTTGCATTTGAATTGGCGCGAAAAATGTCGATTTTAGTGGAAAAAGAAAGAAAACAAAATAAAGTAAAACAAAACTTTCATGAAAAAAAATTTTAAAAATTAAAAAAAAGCATTTTTTCAATCGAAAATTGAAAATTTACGATTTACAACATTCAAAATTTATTTTCGTAGCACCCCTGATGTACATATGTATATGTATATGCATTAGATTGGGGAATATGTTTGTAGCGCTTTTTCAAACGTAATTTTCTTCGTCGAATCGATAAATAATAAAGAACTGTTATATGCCATTCGAAAGAGTATTTTCTGCTCTACAAATCGTTGAATACACTTTTCAAAAATAATTTATTTCGTGGCTTCTTTTTAGCCTGTGAAACAGTATGCCAAAAACTAAAAAACTTTCGAAAAAACCTTTTGACAGCAGAGGGCTCCAAAATTTTGAAAGAAATGGATTTTGCAGCTGATGAGGCTTTTACATATGGCTTTGATTAAAGCCTCCACAGTTGTACCATCTACTCACAAAATTTTTATATGTATGAGAAGCGTCCTAATTCAGCTGTGGAGAGAGTGCTGCTCTCTATCGACTTGGCACACAGGCTAAAAACAAGCCACGAAATAAATTATTTTCGGAACGTTTAACTATAAGTTTGTGTGGAGCGGAAAATACTCTTTCGAATGGCATATACACTCTATCCCATTTTTGAAAAAAAAAAACGGAAATTTACTCTTTACGCCAATTTAAATTTTCCCGCCGAATTCAAACGCAGTTCGGCGGCCAGACGGTTAGACACTGTGATCTCTCGCCACGCGTTCTCTGTTTTTGAAATTTGTATGTTTTTGTATTTTGCGATTTCGCATTTTTGCCGGATCGTAAAGCGTCTAGACTGGTCATAGACGAAAAAT
>SAUE01000422.1:68476-95700 GCA_009724625.1 Deladenus siricidicola | reverse complement strand
GCCGATGCCCCCCTCCTCCCTTACTCAACACCCAAAAAACAATCCCCTACCAGCGATAAGTCCATGTTGTGCTCGTAGGGATGAAATCGGCCCTGCAGGCACATCACGTACGTCCCGTCCAGCCAGCCGAACACCAAATTGCCCTTGTGGCCGACGACGCTCGTGCGCGGAAAGCCGGGAATGTCGGCGAACGGCACGACTTTCGCGTCGCGAATCTGGTCGGCCATCGCGCCGAGGCCCGAGCCGCAGATGATGCCGACGCGCGGCGTTTCGGTGAGGTGCGCCAGCTGGCGCACGACGCCCGCCAGCCGCACGAGGTGGTCGTAGTTGCGATGGCTGAATAAAATTAAAAATTTAATTTAATTTAATTTAATTTAATATATTTTATTTTGGCGGGAAGGGGGAAGGGGGAAGGAGGAAGAAAGAGGGGAAATTGTTTTTCTAACTATACTCCTTCTACACTCCATTCGCGGAGGCCCAGAGGCCGGAGGCCAATTCCTCCTTCCCTCCCGCACCTTCCAGGGGACCGTGACCCCGGAGCCCCCACTCCTCCCTCCACTTCCCAGAGGCCCTTGAGAGCCCTCCCCCTCATCCCAGAGGACTGGGAGCCTCCACTCCACCCCCACCAATATTTTTCGTTATAATTGGCCGTTTGAAGCTGCAAAATTAATTCAAAATGCATCACTTCTTAACCATCCCCATCCCCTCTTCCCACTTCTTTTATGGGGGAACTGAGGCAGAGAAAAAAAATTAAAGCAATCTGCAATAATATATTGGGTGGATGAAAGGTATGTAAAATGCTCTCACTCTATGCTGGACGAGGCGGGCTCGTCAACGATCGGCTCCCCATCCGCCTCAATCACCGGAATCTTGTTCGCCGCCGCTGCCGCCGCTGTGTGCTCGACTTTGAACAACCCGAAGCGGACGCCGCCGCTCGTGTTCGAGGCCTTCGCACCGGCGTAGTGATTGTTGTTGCCGTCGGAGCGCGCCGCCGCCACCGCTGAAGCTCCGCCGGGCTTTAGCCCGTTCACTTTCACACCATTTGGCGTCGGCTTTGGCCCACTAGCTCCATTTTTCCCCGCTCCACTGGGCTTCAGCCCTGCCGGCCCTGCTACGCTCGGCTTTAGCCCTGCCGGCCCTGCCGGCGCCACCCCACCGGCCTTTAGCACCGCCGGCCCCACTCCGCTGGCCTTCAGCCCCGCCGGCCCCACTCCGCCGTGCTTGTTGAAGTGGAAGATGGGCTTTGTGGCCCCCGTCGACGAAATCGGCTCGTCGTAGACGTTGAATCTCGGCCCCGCCAAAATGGGCGACTCGACCGCGGCCGCGTTCGACATTTTCTTCCCGCCTCTGCTTGAAAATTGGCGAATTGGTAGGTGTGTATGAAGAGAGTTGGCAACGGCGTGTGAAGAGAGTTAGAGAATTAGAGAATTAGTGTGAAAAGTTGACAAATGTAGAGCGCGTGAAAAGTTTCGCCGTCAAACTCGTTTGTGTAGTGGGTTTTTCGATTCCTAAACACACTAATAGCTGGTTTGTTGATCGGGTTTTTGAAAACATGACCAACCGCCGAATACAAATATTGCATTTTTTGAATACGTATACATAAAGTGCAGTACAGTGCAGCGCAGTACAGTACACCACAGTACACCACAGTACGATTCAATACAGTACTATACAGTATAGTACGATATCGTACAGTACAGTACAGTACAGTACGATATAGTACAGTATGACACAGTACATGTACAGTACGTTACAGTACTGTACGATAAAGTACAGTACGCTACAGTACAGTACGATACAGTACAGTACGATATAGTACATTACGATACAGTACAGTACATATAAATGAACTTTTCTGAGAAGCGCATGTATTTATATGTAAAATAAATTCTAAAAATTGTTGGAATGAGAGAATATTGTAAATATTTATAGTATCAACCACTTTTCACCGAACGTCACACACACTCATATATATGTACAAACACACGCACAAATGTCACGTTTCTATCGTAGCACGAAATGAATTGCGAGATATATTATAACTTTTTAATCACGGATGAAAGTGAAGAAAAAATCTTTTTTATCATTTCTTGAAGTGATTTTTTTTTCTTCAGAGAAGTTCACTGAAATATTGCGAAATCGACGAAAATACAAAAACACCCATATTGTTGAATGTTTTGACGCCAAAACAGACGAAAATGCAGCGAAAAGAAGAAAAGAAGAGATGGAATGTGTTGAGAGGAAGAGGAAAGAAAAGGATAAAAAGGCGCTCTCTTTTCTTTGATAAGAAAGAAAAAAAGTGCCAAAACATATAAAATTAAACGAAGAAAGGAGAAGAAAGGACAGAAAGGAAAGGAAAATACTTGGACAAATTTTTACTTTCTTGAGAAATGGAACGTTTTGTGATAATAGAGAAAATGAGAAAATGAAAAAATTCTGCGCATTTTTGTTTCTTTTTTAAGAAATGAAAAAGTTAGAAATTTGTGATAATATGTTTGAGAGTTCAAGATGTAATAGAGAAAATGCTACGCTTTTTTTCTGTAATGAATGAGTAAGTATGTAGAAAAATAAAAAATGAAAAAATGCTGTGTCAAACGGAAGAGAAAATGAGAAAGAGAAAAGAGAATGAAAAAAATGAGAAAATAAATGAGAGATGTATACTATACAGGGTGCGGCAGAAAAACGATCATCAAGAGTTTTTGCAATAGAAACTTTATTTTCTTATAATTCATAAAACTAACAAAAAATAACAATAAACAACAGTTGTGGCTATAACATATTTAGTTGGTTTCGAAGTGGCACGCTCGTGCTACGATACAGAGCATCCAACGCGTCAAAAAAAATTTGGCCGCGCCACGCACCTCCTACAGCGATGTTCGAGCTCGCTGACTGAAGCAGCGCTTCAGTGCTCTAGCGGCTCCAACTTTTTGTGGGGTTTAGCACAATTGACCATGGAGTGTAGTCCGTCTGTTGAAAATTTCAAACAATCGTGTTAGAACAACAAATAAGTTTTGATGATCGTTTTTCTGCCGCACCCTGTATAATGGAAAAAAGAAAATGAGAAAGGAAAATGAAAAATGAAAAAGCAACAAAAGGAAAAAGAAAAAACAGAAGAACAGAAAGAAAAGAAAAGAGAAAGAAGAGAAAGCGGGGAAAGCATAGAACCTAGAAAGAAAATATAAAGAGAAAAAACAAAAAGTGAAGAAAAGAGAGAAAGAAATAAGAAAGAGAAAAGGAAAGAAATGAAAAAGAAAAGAGGAATAACAAATTACAAAAACACAAAAAACATATGTACAGTGGCGAGCAAAAACCCCGGGACACTTTCTTAAACAATTTTTAAATCTTCACAAAATCTTTCATTTTGGTCCAATTTTGATTTTTTAAAGCGTTTTCGAAAGGGAATTTAAAGTGGCTCATTTCTGAGGCGAGCAAAAACCCCGGGACACTTTATATTTCCATACTTTTACAGCTTTTTATCATTTTGTTTATGGTTTTAAACTTTTTTTATTAACCGAAATGGATATAAAGAACAACAAAAATTAATATTTTGTACTGTATCCAAAATTTTTGAGCACAGCACGGCATAGATTCGATGAGGCGTGCACAATAATCAGATGGGATTGATTTCCACGCATTCAACACAAATTCTTCCACGCCACTGTAAAAACATATTGTGAGCAATGTACAAAAATGTTTTGTGCACTATTATTGTAACAAAACTTCTTGAACAGTAGCTAACGTGATAGCATTGTTTACACAACCAAAACATTATTAAAAATCAAAACAACACAGCTGTCTTATCGAAGGAGAAGAAGAAGAGAAAACAACTGTATTATCAAAAATACAATTGTATTTTTTTGCAAAACGCATATCTGTATTTTTTCAAAACGCATTTTTATAATTTTTTTATAAAAAATGAATAAAAGTGCATTTCGCGCGCCTCTGCGAAAATCATTGATAAATCATCGATGATAAACATATTCGTTTTTGGTTTTGATTTTGGTATTGACGTTAGTCTTGGCATTGAGAATAGAGAATTGAGAACAGTGAATAAAGAATAGAGAATAGAGAATAGAGAGTAGAGAATAGAGAATGAAGAATTGAGAACTGAAAATTGAGAAATTAGAATGAGAATAAAGAATTGAGAATTGAGAATAGGGAATAGAGAATTGAGAATGAGATCAGAAACCTAGCGATCGGAAACGACGAAAAAACTCAACTTCGCTTTCGCCGCAAACCAAAAACTAATCATTTTTTCAGATACAAAAACACATTTAGAAAACAAATTATTCACTCGTCTGTGTATATGTGTGTATTTATGTACGCATTACGATAATTGACATGACGTTCATTTTGTTTTGAAGCCGCCACGAGGCTAGAAAACTTGGTGGAATTTTGTCACGAGCGAGAGAAACAAAAAAAAATAAATTAATTAATTTCTCAGATATTCGTTTATCATCATCAAATTGTTGATTTCAATTAAATAATTTTTAGTAAATACAAAAATACGAGTTTTTTGGAAGTACACGGAAATCGTGTTTTTGTGTGTTTTTGAGCGTTCAAGAACATAATTCTGTAAAAAGAATTTACACTAAAAAAGTTTCAAAATTTCAAACTATTTTTGAATTAAGAAAGAACAGAAAAAACGGTTAAAACAAGAAAGAACATAGAAAAAAATAGAGAAAGAATAGAAAAAGAAAAACCGCAAGAACACAGAAAGAATAGAGAAATAGAAGAAAGAATAGGGAAAAACAGAGAAAGAATGGATAAAGCGCAGAGTAAGAAAAAAGACAGAAAGTGTTTGGTCCAAAAATAGCAAAAACAATGAAAATGAACAATATGTGTGATTATATTCGGTCCAAAAATAGCAAAAAAAGCGAATTTTATTAGTACAAAAAACAAAAATACGCTAACTTTTTCACTGAAAACGGAAAAAATAAAAATAAAATTTCTTTTATTTTTGTATTTAGTAAAATGAGGAGGCTGTTTACACACATAAAAATAAATTTGGTTAAAAAATTCTAGAAAATTGATAATGATAATGATAGTAGTGAGAAGTTGATAATAATAGTGGGGAATTGAATATAGCGCAAATTGTCATCGAATTCACCAACGCAAATTATAATTGTGCTTCAGAGAAGTAACACACACAATACACAAACACACATAGCACACACAGCACACACACATAGCACACACATACAAACACACATACACACATATACACAACGACACACACTAGAACACAGAACAACAAACCAGGGATGTCGCAATTTTTGATTTTTGATTTTCGAAATTTCAAATTTACTGATATACACGTACAAATACGTACACACAGCACACACACACAAACACACACTAATACACATCACATACATATGTACGCACATAATATACATACACACAGCATACGCATACATCACACACACACACACACACACACACACACATACACATTACAAATACACACTGTACACTCACATACACACACATACACATTACAAATACACACTGTACACTCACATGTACACACAAACACAAACACACACACATACACAGCCCCAAAACCAATGATAACCGTTCAATGATAATGATACCAACTACAACTACAAACAATGTACAAAAAACACTGATAAAAACATTTCATAAAGCAAAGATGACTTTTCAATGTGGCAATCATGGATTTTTGCCAAATCAAAAAGAAAAAAAGAAAAAAAAATTTTTCTTGCTAATGCCAAGAAAAACGAAAATATCCTTAAGAAAAGAATTTATGTAAATGAACAAGGTATGTAATACTGTGTACGTTCACAACAGTGTGTCCGTCTCCGTGAACTATTGTTTGTTTGGTGCTATCACGTTTCCAATAAAATGATCATTTGGCGTGATTTTCAATTTACATAGGACCCGGCGAATTGCATACAATGCAAAGGCTCAGGTAAAGCTACGAGACCTGCTTAAGGCTTAGCTGCGAGATTTGTCTACTCGGCTAAGGCTGCGCAAACCAGGAGACTTGTCTACTCGCCTAAGGTCTAACTATTAAGAATTATTTCATAAAATTAAAAAAATTCATTTTTCCATTTATTCAAGTTGCCGAGTAAAATTAAACTTTTGGAAAAAAATACCACAGTAATGTCATATCATTAAACCGTAACAACTACATAATATAACAACAACTACAGTAATACTACATATATGAACAAGTTGTAAGGACCACACACACACATGTGTGTGTATAAAAATGTAAATGAAATTTTTTTTCGATTTATTACAAAATTAAAGATTTATGTTTTAATTTTAAATTTCTCTTTTTGGATGGAATTCAAGCAAATTCAAAAAATAAGAAAAATAATGAAGAAAAAGAGTAAAGACCACAGTGTGATATATGTATTACTGAACACTGTGTGCTGTCATCGTAAAAAGTACAGTAATATTATAATTTATGATCAAGGCGTAAAGGCCATTGTAAGTGATATCACTAAACGCTGTGATATCACCGTAAAAACCACACTGTAAATCATATGATCAAGCGTATTATTGAACACTGATGTTATTGTATGTCACATCAATGTCACACTGATTTTACTGAACTCTGATATCACTGAACACTGACGTCATTGAATATTGATGTCACTGTAACATAATATCATATGGTCAAAACTCAATGGTATTATTATATCATTGAGTAGTAACCGACTACAGTAATACTATACGATCACGTCGTAGTAATGAGCACAGTAATAGTAATGAACACAATAATATGTGACACATGATTAAAGCGAACGTTCAAAGCGAAAGTGATATCATATCATTTAAGAGTAAAGATAACAATGATATTATCCCATACCACCAGCGTGTAAAGATTACAATGATGTGTACCGTATGATCAAAGCTTGCAATTCACAATGATACGATATTACTAAAAACATATTTAATGAAGTCTACAAAATACCACAGTATAAATACCTCTAATATCATTTACAAAAGATACAGTATATGTATATCTAATTTCTGCTCATAAAAAGCAAGCATTCCCCACATACATATTCCCCATATTCCCTCATACATATGTATATGTACATACATAATCCCAATTTTCTCACATGTATTATACACATTCGCCCTATTCCCTCACACACATATTCCCTATTTTCTGGAAATTAATGTAAAAAGTGGTGTATTAATAAAAAATATATAAAAAAATTGACGACAAAATTAGGTAATATCGACAAAATGGGAAAAACTTTTTTTCATCTTTTATATGTGTGTTTTCTTGCTCCCCAGAAAACATAACACTTAGGCACAATGTTTTAAATAATCGAACGTTTTTTTGATGCAATAATAAAAATTTCTTTGCAAGCAAATTTTTCGATAACAAAGCAAAAAAGAATTTTGCGTAAAAATTTTTGAATTAATTTTTTATGATTTTTTCCAGAATTTTCTTACAATTCTCTCTCTCTCAGCGCTTATCTCTCGCTCTCTCTCTTCTCTCTCTCTCTCTCTCTCTTTCTCACTCTCACACCGCTCTCTCTCTCCTCTCTCTCACATCACTCTCGCTCTCTCGCATCTCTCTATGATCCTTTCTCCCGCCTGGGCTTTTTACATCTCTCTATTCGGCTCTTTGGCTCTGCTCCTCTCTCTCCCTCGAACTCTCCCCTTCTCTCTCTCTCTCTCTCTGTCTCTCTCTCTCTCTCTCACTCCCAAAAAATTTTTTTGCATTTTTCATTATTTTTCCCTAATAATTTTTTTATATTCAAAATAATTTGGCAATATTTTGAATTAATAGCTGATTTTGGCGCACGACAAAAATTCCTTTTACTTCAAATTGGTGCAAAATTTCAGCGAAAATTCACTTGTCAAAAACGAATAAGGTCACTTCAGCGTGTTTGTTGATTTTTTTGTCAATGATATTCGAGAATTAGAAATTGATATTTGATAATTAGAAAATGATAACATATACCCGCTTTTGTGCACGCTCGATGAGAATTTTTTGTTCTGTGCATTTTGCACAAAAAATGCATTTTTGTGTAATTTATGCATTTTGTATGTTGCGCCAATAGATACGTACGAAAAAATGCAAATAATACAAATCACATTGTTGTTTGTCGTTTTTGTTTTGTTGTTGTTTCGACTTGGTGTTGTTCGTTTTGGGGTTGCTTTTGTTTTGTTGTTTTCGCTTTCGCCTTGTTGTTGTTTTCGTTTTGATGTTGTTTGTTTGGGGGTGCTTTCGGGGGGTTGCTTTTGTTTTGTTGTTTTCGATTTGGGTTGTTTTAGTTTTGTTGCTGTTCGTTTTGATATTCTTTTCCATCTGCGTTGTTTTCGTTTTGTTGTTGTTCGTTTCGTTTTGATGTTTTCGTTTCAGCGTGGTTCAAAGTAAAAATTGCAAAAAATTGGCAAAAAAAACAAAATTTAAAAAATATGTCTGCGTTTCGAGCAGCAAGAAAGAAAAAAATAAAGTGGAAGAAAGGAAGATAAAGAGAGAGAGAGAGAGAGAGAGAGAGAGAATGAAAGAACGAAAGATTCAACAGCAAAACCATTAGCTCAACAGCTAAGCCAGTAAACCATTCAGCCACTAGCTAAACCCTTGTGCCAAACTAAACCTATGCGGCAAGTTAAACCCCTTATTCTAAGCTAAACTACTCCTGCACCACGGGACAAACCACTTATTTTAATAACTAAACCAATCACTTACTCCAAATTAAACTCTTAACCTAACAGCTAAACCATTAACCAAACAGCCAAAGCTTCAGCCTAACAGCGAAACCTTCAACGTAACAGCTAAACTCTGAACCCAACAAAGAAACCATTCACTAAATAGCAAAACCTTCAACGTAACAGCTAAACTCTTAACCTAGCAGCTAAACCCTTAAGCAAACAGCGAAACCATTCACCAAATAGCCAAACACTACCCAATGGTTAAAAACATTTTTCATGAAAACTTGAGTTTTTTGAAAGTTGGTTTGCTGGAAAATTTTTTTGAAAACATTTTTTGTTGTTGATAATTTCAAGAACTGAGAATTTCTCAAACCGAACAAAAATCAGCATGACGAAACATTAACTTTCATCTATCATTTGTTGTATTTTTCCACTTTGGTTGTTTTGTTGTTGTTATTAATGTTAATAATAAAATAAGAATGATAATGATAATGATGATAATAATAACGATGAATTGCCGTCATTATCATTTTTATGTACATACATCATCGTTATTTTCTCCTCCACAAATATCATATCATTTCATATCATCACCATACCATATCCATTCAGTTTATGCATTTTCTTTCCCCCCGCCAACTATCATATCATTTCGTGTCGCGATCAGTGCTGGGACTTGAATCTGTTTTGAATCCGATTGAATCCGGATTCAAACAGCGGATTCAAAAAAAGCGACTCGCGATCGCCGCATTCTCAAGAATTTTTTTGTATCACTTCAAAAAATGCTTCGTCCGAAAAATGCTTGAAAAAGGTTGAGAAAAAAAGTGTATCACGTGCTATCACGATATCTTCTGACGATAATGATAGTTGTGCAGATGATAGTGACGACGATAATGATAATGATGACGACAATAATGATGATGATGATAAACATGATGATGATGATAATCTTAAGAATGATAATGATAGTGAGACGATCTATAACGCAAGGAAAACCATTATTATAAACAAATAAATGAACTTTTTTTTACAGTAAAATCGCGTGAGAAGAAGGAAAAACATTAAAGAACCGTCAAAACAAAAACCGACGACAAAACGAAAAACCAAACCGCACGTTAAACCTCGCCGCCCCCCCCCCAAAAAAAAAGAATTTTTTTACGCCAAAAACCCCTGAGCTAGCATATAGAAAAAGATTCAAATATTAGCCCTTGTGGGCGTCCAAAAATTGCATGTGGCATCCATGTTTCAGGAGCCACTGCGGGTAATTGGTAGAAGTTTTCAACCAGCAATAAACGCACCTCGGCTAGGCCTCATTGGTCACGTTATCGCCCGTGCGCAAAGCTGACCTCCCCATCAAACCAAAGGCAAATGTATGCAAAGCGCTGCAAATCCCGGATAGGTTTGAGCTGTGTACAGACGGCGAGACGGTCCACGCTCTATTTCTATTCTCTCTTTCTTTTCCTTTGCTTTCTTGCACTTCTTTCTTTTCTTTTCTTTCTTGCACTATTTATTTTCTTTGCTTTCTTGCACTTTTTTCGTGCTTCAAATTTTTTTACATTTATTCGTAAATTTTCTATTTTATTTATTTTTTCACATTCAATTTATTATGTGAATTCATTATGAGAAGGTAATACATATTCCTCCCAAGAATAAAATTTTTATTTTTTTACTGAACTGATAATTGTGTTGGTTCGCAATTATTTCAAAATTTTGAAAAAATATATGCATGTATATTTAACACATATGTGTTATACATTAAACTTTCATTTTTTTCAAAATCTTTTTGACAATTTTTGGTGATTATTGTAGAATTTTGCAAAACTCACTTAACCAACTCGACGCCCCATAGAGCCGTGATCTTCATCGTATTCCGTGGGCTTTTTGCCGTTGCCTTGGCGGCGGAAAAATTAAAAAGTTTGCGTCCCTCGTCGAGAAACCATTCGAATTGATGTGAAGAGCGCAGCAACTTACATATAAAATTTTATATAAATTAAGAAGAATTTTATTTCGAAATGCTTCTCAACAGTACACAAAACTACACACACCTTTGGCTGTGTGATAGTAGATTTAGAGACGCTCGGATAAATTATTAGAGAAAATATTCCAAAAATTGCCGTCGACAGCGAGCAAATATTTATGAAAAATCGCCATTTTTGAATGAAAATTGGCGCTTGATAAATAGCGTATTTGGAGATTGGCGTGACGATATAATGTAATGGCATAGATATATACCTCACTTTCGACAGTATGCACTGGATACAAACACTTTTATTGACAATTTTTTCGATTAATAACAGAGAGGCTGGCACTATTGTAAGCGCGGTTATTAAATTTGCAACAATAGTCAACGTCGCGAATAAACCAAAACATCTGGAAATACAAATTTATTTATTTATTTACGAGGTTATTATTAAAAATTCAAAAAATATTATAATTAACACAAAATAAAAAAAACTAAAAAGAATAGACAATGCCCCGTACTGGAATCGAACCAGTGATCTTCTGTTTACTAGACAGACGCTTTACCACTGAGCCAACGGGGCACATGACTGAATAATGCTAATTTTCGCCTATAATTTTTAGCAATAATTGCATTTTGGCGTAATCATTCTTGCCTAATGCTTTCACATATTCTTATTTTGCCCCCGAATGAAATTGTTTTACCTCAAAACCAAAATGTTCGACGCCAAATTGGTGAGAAATGTGATCGCGGTGGTGATCGAGGTTATGAATATCGCCAATAGCGAATGTTTTATGGCCAAGCGCATCGAATTCAGTGTTATCTAAAGCAAATATTTTGCGCTGAAATACTTCAATTTTATATAAAAATCACCAAAATTTTATTGAAAACTGTACTGGTCGTTCCCCAACCCCAGAATTTTTTTGGCTAAGTTTCTGCTTACTGTAATTGAAAATTATTTAAAAAATTCGCAAAAAATTCTATTCAAAATTTTCAAATACAAGTTCGAAAAAGGCGAAAAGAAAGTTTGAAAAAAGGTTTACATTGCTTCTCATTGAATTATGGTAGGTGGGAGAATTGAAAGTATAGTAGAAGTTGGGACGTAGAAAGGCTTCGGGCATGGAGTATCGAGCGTGTACATTCACGGCTCGTTCATTGTTTTGTTGTAATTCCTGAAATAAGCGTTTTTGTTTTAGTTGAGTTTTTCCACTGAAATATGGCATTTTCATAAAAGGCGAAGTCCCGCACCCGTTTCTGGATACGGTACTGATCGGAGAGGAGGAGCGCGTCGTCGGATCCGATCGTAACGACGATAATAATGGCGAGAATGTTTACGAATGGAAAAAATTCAATGCCAAAAACAACCTGAAAATCAAAATTTATTGTAAATTTATCTAACGTAACGTTCTGAAGCTCAGATTAAAAATCAAAAAAATCTACCGTATAAAAATAGAACGCCACACCCACAGAAAGACCAATGCTGAAGAGAGTGGCGAGGGAGAAAAGCAGACTTCCACTAAAAATCCAAATTCCAGCAACGACTACGGTAGTCGCCAGCCCTCCACAAACAATCGTATCTATCCGCACAAATTTGTGGAAGTAACGGTCACGTACGGTTGGCGCCGGCTCGAAACCGACGAATTGCGGCATGGCCGCCGCCGCCGCCGATGATTGACAAGCTAGTGAGTGGAGATTTTCGAGCAGCGCCTCGGAAAAAATGAAAGATTCCTCGTCGTCGGTCTCGTGATAGCTGGAGAAATGTTTCACCTAAATTTGAATAATCACTACTCTACTTCATCAAATTGTAATCAATACTCTACTCCACATTCTGCATAGAAGTAGAAGAGTTTTTTGAGCTATATTTTGAGTCATTTTTCAAAAATGATCTAAAAAAGTTGAAAAATGTGAAAAAAAAATTGTAAATCATCCCACATCGTACTGCTATCATCTACTCTAACCTGTCTGTCACACTTCCTAGATTAACCTATCTTTACCGTAGCCATAGCTACCTTATAACCATCTTAGCCGCCGCGGATAGAATATTACCTTTAACACGCTCGCAATGACAATTTCGCCAGAATCTGTTATTTTAGTGGAAAAAACGAAATTTTCTAATTGTTTGAAAATTTCGCTCTCACAAATCGGCTCCGCCGTAGAATTTGCAAAGCATCGCTCCACTTGCCAGCGAAAATTGTCGGCGCTAAAAGCAAATTCATTAAAAAATATATAAAAATACTTTTTATAAAAACATTTTTATGAATAACGAAATTACGTTTTTTGCGTGATTTGGCTGCAATTTTGCACGTCGCTCTCCAAACACATCAAGTAGTACGGTAGGCTGATGGAGTACGGTAACGTCCCCGTGAACTTTGACGAATTGGCGATGCTATCAATTCGATCATCAATTTCGCACAAGTGACGAAGATTTTCGGCGTGAAATATCAAAAATAAATAAATTTTATAATCTTATTTTCTGAAAGTTTCTGAAGGCTTTAAATAAAAGAAAAAATCAATTAATCATTGCTTGGAAACCTGCTTCGGCACCAGTTCTTATAAATTTTTTTTGAAATTCATTTGAACCGCGAATGAAGGTCGAAGGCGGAGGCGAAGGCGAAGGCAATTTCTCTTCTCTGCTTCGGACCCAGTTCTGACCCGTGCTTTGACTTGAATTCACAAATGAATCCAAACGATTTCGTATTCATCTCAGGCTCAAGTGGAATATGCAGGCTCTGGTTTTCACGGATTTTAAAAATTTATTTTTTTATTATTAGAGAACATAAACGCTTTCAAATCAAAGTATAAATTTCTAAAACCCATAAAAACGAAACCTGTGATGAATCCTAATTCATTTTAATTCATTTGCGGATTTCAAAGCATTGGTTTTGACTGTAACAGAATGCATATTTCGATAGAAAACAAACAAAAACTGTATGTAAATACCTCCTCATAATTCCGAAAGCGGAAAAAGGCTTTTGTGTGGTAGCGAATTGTCGCGTAAGGAATGAGATTGTCGCCGCCCATCGCCACAATCATGCCGCACGCCGTGTTGATGTCCGCCAACTTTGGCTCATAGCCGATACCGTAGTCGTCGTAGTTGATCGTGAACGCGTCGGCATCGCCATATGGCGGAGAATTGGCTATGACCGTAGCATTGCTGAATGGCGTGGAATTATCGCCGACCGTAGCATTAGCATTAGTAATTATTGTAATTGTGGTAGTCAAAACGCTAGCATTTCTCGATACGGTAGCATTGCTCAATAAGCTTGCATTAGCAACTACAGTATTAGAATTGGTGGTGCCCGTCACCGTAACAGTATCATACGCTTCAATTGATTCTACCGTAGTAGCCACTGTGTTGGCGTCAGAAAAATTTGTACGTTTCTGCTGCGAGAATTTCACTTCCGTTATCAACTGAACAAGCTCTGAATCGTTTTCAGTGCTGTGAACATTTTCCGCCCTGAAAATTTCGTCGTCAAAATTCACCATTTTCATTGTCGTTGTAGCGGAATAAAACGAAATGTTTTTGGGGCGGAAATTTTCGCTCAATTTGCGCAAAATTTCACTCACCGCCGCGCCGTTTTTGTGGGTTTTGTCCGTCGTGCCTACTGTAACTACTGTGGCTTTGAGTGCGGTGAATGTTGAGTCTTCACTCGTCACAAATTCCACTTTTTCTCCAAAATCGTCGACTAATTCGCTTTGGAATTTGCTGATTTTTTGCTGCGAAATTTGATTAAGTTTATTATCATGAGATTCATTATCATTCTCATGAGATTTTGTGTCATTTTTATGAGATTTGATATCAGTTAACAATGCTACAGTTGTTGAGTTTGTGATATCAGTTGCTAATGATTGTGTGTCATTCGTTGAAAATATCGTGTGATATGACGACGGTGTCGTTACACTGATAATATCAGTTGATGATTGCTGAGATGAGAGTGCGCGCTGAGTAGTGTCAGTGGCATTTCGAAGGGAAATATTTGCAAATTTTGCATTTGCAAACGAAAAAATGTGATTTATGCCAAATTTGCGAAAAGTCAGGAGTTCTGAGGGCGATGCCGCCAAATCGCGCAAAACTCGAAATGTGAGCCTTTTTGCGGCCAATTTGGTGCCACGCGTCTCGAAACCCTGACAATAAGAGGATATTATTAGGTTGTAAAGAAAGTTCTTGCGGTTTTTGTTACTTAAATTGTAAATACATACATATGTATGTGAAAAAATACAAAAAGAAAATGAGAACAAAGACTACAGAGAGGGAGAAAAAGAGAACACGAGAGACAATAAGTTATATGACATAAATAGAGATATTGTGGATGGGGATGAAAGAGATAGAGGTGGAAAAAGAGACAAAAAAAGTTTCTTTTAAAAGAGAAAGATTACACTTCTCTCTCTCTTTCTTTCTCTCTCACCCTCTATGTATACTCTCTCTTTTCAGAAAAAATAGTATAATAATATGTCAAAAAAAGAGTGACAAAGGGAAAGATAGAAAAAGAGCCCAGACAGTAAGTAAACGAACAATAATTATAAAACAAATCAGAAATCTCAATCGAATATTTACCTCTCGCGGGTTAGCCGAAAATTTCGAGGCGTGAAAAATCACACTGTAAATACTCAACGAGAAAAACGCGCAAAAACAAACGGCAAAAATCGTTTTCGGATGTTTCAGCAGAAAATTTGTGTAGCTAAAACTTTTTGGATATTTTTTTAAATAAATATAATCTTTCAAATAACTTCCAAACATTATAAAATTTTAATTCACTCACCATTCACTGAGGTAGTCGGCCATGCCCATCTCCAGGCAATATTTAAATTATTTTCTTCGTTAAAATGTCAAAAAAATTTCAGAAAATTGAAAAAATTCCAAAATTATTACAAAACTTTCAAATTTCTTCAAAATTTAAAAATATAATAGTAAAAATGTAAAAGTCTGTTTGATGGAGAAAAACTTTTTTTTTCGCTTTTTATTTATTCGCAGTTTTTATTGCGGCGATTTTGCGCGAAGTATGAAAATATAAAATAAATAATAAATAATTTTTTTGAGGAAAAATGTCCATTCACTGTACAAAAATTCGAAAATTGTCGAAAAATACAACAATAGAAAATTAATTTTAAGAATAAATTATTTAATTTTACAAAATTGTTTGTTACTTGGTTACCTGATGAGAGGCCTTTTATGTCGAGTTTAAATGGTGGTAGAACAAAATTCTAATTTGTGTGAAAGTGGTGAGCGGGAGAGGGAGGGGTGGGTGAAGGGGTTAAATGAGAAGGATATCGGTATGATGGTGTAAGGGTTGTCACAACTGTCCAGCCGGTAATAGAAGACGCCGGTTCGATTCCATCTCGCATCATCGTTTTGCCTTATGGCAGCATTGTCTCTCGCCCCTTAAGCCCTTACACGTGCATCCCGCAGTAAATTCAACGAAGTGCCTGCATATTACCGTACGCCAATGATGGCCAGAAAAAATTAATTTGAAAAAGGATGATTCGGATGATTCTTTTGGGAACTGACCGTTCGAAATTTCGAAATTGTTTTAATTTTTTGAAAAATTTCAAGTACAAATTACATAAATTTTTCATTAAACTTTTTATTTTGCGTGGACTTTAATAATGATTTTAAAAAATTCTACAAACTTTGCAAATTATTTGCACTTTTAATTTTTTTGGCCAAAAGCTTCATTCTTTATTTTTATTTATTTATTTATTTATGTTTTTCGTCGTTTCACCAAAACATTTTTCTTCACTTACTTTTTTCTCCTCCGCGTAATTGATTTTGTCGCAAAATTATTTGTTAAGTGTCTTTATTTATTTGCCTCGCCTACTAGGCCAGGGCGGGTCATCGGACACAAATTTCGAATGAAAAAATTATTTTCCACAAATTTTCCGGAAAATTGCCGAAATTTTTTCGTCAATTTTTGGACACAATTTTTTTTTGTTTTTTGGAGAAGTTGTGTTTTAAAGGAAAATAAGATATTTTTTGCAGTATTTATTGTTATTTCTTAAAATTTTCGCATTACCGCCATTAACTTTCGGCCGTGCTGCTTGTAGACAGGTTTAAGTCTTTAATTTTTTTGGCTTTATTCCCTGCATATCCCCCAAAAGATCCTTAATGTGTATTTTATTTCAATGAAAAATTAACTCGGAAAATGGAAGTTTTTTACATTGCCAATTCACTTTTCTAAACCAAGTAAAATAAATTTTTTGTGGAAACACTGGAAATTCGATATTAAGAAATCCTTACGAATTTCGAAATATCAAAATCTCGAATTTCGAAATCTCACTCCTCTAGTGCACCTGAGATTTGTGAATGGGAACTGATAACCGAAAGCCTACATCGAATGGGAGGTTTGAAAAAAATATTTTCTAATAAAAATGTTCAAAATGTACTTAAAACTGCAAACGCATCCTCCAAATCGAAGATGGGCCCGCTTAAGGGCGTCCAAAAATTGCATGCAGCATCCATGTTTCAGGAGCCACTGCGGGTAATTGGTAGAAGTTTTCAACCAGCAATAAACGCACCTCGGCTAGGCCTCATTGGTCACGTTATCGCCCGTGCGCAAAGCTGACCTCCCCCACCAAACCAAAGGCAAATGTACGCCAAAGCGCTGCAAATCCCGGATAGGTTTTAGCCGTGTGCAGACGACGAGACAGTTCACGCTCTATTCCTGTTCTCTCTTTCTTTCATGCGCGTTTTCTTTTCTTTCTTGCACTTTTCTCTTTTTTTTGTGCGTTTTTCTTGTAATATAATTTCGGATACACCATAAACACAAACCAAATTAAGTTGGAGATCGGAAAAGAAAAATAAATATTGGCGATCGTCTCGTCGTCTGTGGTCGGCTCAGCTGAAACCTATCCGAGATTTACAAGTGTTGCGCAAAGTGCAAATCTAAATATCCGATTATCACAACAGCCTTCTCTTATCAGAAATGTATGCAAATTGGCGAATTTTTTAAATTTAATGTACATAAAAAAGTTCTTTGTAAAAAATGTTGCATTAAGGCCCAAATGATCGTAAGAACGCCGCACTAACAAACGTTTTGTTTAAAAAATATTTTAGCATTTAAAAAATTTAACTCAGAAATGAAAGAAAGAAAGGAAAGTAAAAATAAAATTCCAAACTTTTTGAATTTAAATTTGTCTGGACTTTAGCCTTTTGACGAAATTTTTGTGTTTTTTTGTTGCAAAAGGCCAAAAGCACATTTAAAATTTTATCTTTTCCCACTCAAAAGTTCGCATATGCTAAATTTGCACACTTTTTGTGTTTGTTTGCAAATTATGTTTTATGGTATTTGCTGGTTATTTTATTTCTATAAAAAACATTCTCTTCTTGCTAAATTGAAAAATAAATTAAATCTTGAAATTGTAAATATAATAAAAATTTATTATATGCTTTGTTCACAAATTTATAATAAATAAGTTCGTTTTTCAATTCGCCAAATTTAAAAAGTTTTTTAAAATATTTTATAAAATTTTCTAACATTTTTTCTCAATTTTCCGTCATTTACAGGGTTAGACGTAATTCCGCAACTTGACGCCAAGCAATCTGTAGATTATGTTCCAAGTTGAATAATTTTTTTTAATTTAAGTTATTTAATGCGGAATTAAATTCCAAACCGAATGGTATTGCTAAATTTTTTATTCAACTTAGCGCAAAGTCCACAGATCGCTTGGCGTCAAGTTGTCTCGGAGTCAGGTTGTTCTGTTCTCGGGGGGAGGGCATACTTTCGTCGGAGACAATAACAACAAAGTTTTTAGCATAAATTTCGGACATGAGCCAACAACAACAACACCAGCAACAACAACAACAACAACACCAGCACCAGTACGTCTCGCGCGTCTCCTCCACCACCTCGTCGCGCATAATTCCGGCCGTGACGCCCCACTCACAGCGCTCGTCAACGACGCGGCCGCCGCCCTACTATCATCAGCATCGACAGTCCCGCCGGCGATCCAGTAATTCCGTGGAAAGCGGCGGCGGCGCCGGTGGCGATGACGACGACCGACACCACCTCTATCGTAGCGAGCGCGTGTCCGATTACGCAAAATACGCGCCGGAGAACTCGCTGATCAACGCACTCAAAGGTCGCTCCGCGTCGCAGTACCTCGCGCAGCACTCGCCGACGTCGCCGTCGCGGCGCTCCGACGCGTCGTCGTCGACGGTGGTGGTGGCGACGGTCGGCGGCGCGCCGCCGGCGAATGAGGCGGCGGCGCGAAAGTCGCGTCGCATTCAATTCGACGAGACGAAGAAGAATTACTTCTCGTGGCAAAAATTGTTCAAGGTAAATGAAAAAAGAATTTAAATTTAATATTTATTATTAACAAAAAATAATATTATAATTTCTAAAGGACATTTTCAATTACACATGAAGCAAAAACACAGAAAATACCGTATACAAACAAAAATCATTTATGTTTTTCATTGAGTTTGAGTGATCAGGCTTAATCCTCTGACCTAATTTCACCCAAAAGTCGTTGTTAGACAAAAATTCCAGGGGTAGGGCCAGTGACAAACCCTGGTAGGAGAAGGTTTGACCCCTCCTTGTTTCTTGCAAACAAAAATATTATAAGCTTTTGAAAATTTTGAATTTTTGGCTTGGACCTCAAATTAAATGTCAAAATTGATGTTTGTGTTCCGAAAATGCTCTAAACGAACTTTTTCTTTGGGCTGCATTACTTTTGGCTGCATAATTTTTTCAAAAATTTTTATTTTTTACATTTTGAGGCACTGAGTGGAGGGAGGGAGACACGGCCCCCACTGCACGGCCCCTACGCCTTTGCTCCATTCACATAGGCTCCACCCACACTTTCCAATATGACTGGTTATACATGTTTTGCGTTTGTAAACACTTTTTTGTTTACACAAAAGCGTAAGCCGCCGTGATTGGTGAGTACATGTCGAGCCTCAAGCGCTTTGGAGATATATTTAAAAATATATTTTAGATTAAAAATAAACTTCTTATCGTCTAGCAAATGTCTACATATTAAATTTCTGATGTATTTGAGCTGCTTGCATCGTTTCAAATGTATTTATACGTAAACAAATACATATATGTATGCATGTATGCGTGTATGAATGTTTGTATGTGTGTCGTTCTCGCGTCAGAACGATGCTAATGGGATAAGATGAGATTGAGAGTGAGGGCGAAGTTGAGTTGGATGAGAAAAGTTGAGGGGGGGGGATATGATATCAGAAAGCGAAATGATAATTTAATGAAAAATTTTTTGTTTTGCCGTAAAATCTTCGTCATTTCCTTTTTGCATATATTTTTTGGCTTTTTTCTAACATTTTATTAATATAATATTTTTATTAATATTTACTTATACAATTTTAAATAAAAATATTTGTTATTAGTATACATAGAAGTAAGCTATTTTGTTTATTTGCACTTAAAAAATAAAATATGCGAGGAAGCAAATTACGCGAAAATCCAGAAATTAAGGTAAGACTTACCGTAGTGATATGTATAATATATAAACCAGGAATGAGAAAATTTTCGATTTTAGGTTTTCGAAAATCGGCCATTTTTTCGAAAATTTTCAAAATTTTGAAGAAAATTTTTTTTTGTTGAATTCATACTCATCATTCATTCATAATTCATTCACTGTATAAATGAATCATTAATTGAAATTATGATCATTACGATATTTATTGATTTGTTAATTTATTGATTGATTTGTGCATTTTTTGGTTGATTGGTTGAAGGTGCTGATCGACGTCCGCTGCACGGAGCAATTGAACTGGGCGACGAGTACGACGCTCGGCGTGCTCATTCTCGCCACGCAGATTACGCCCATTTTTCTGCGCGGCTGGGTGCACGTCTTCGAGCCGCGCGCGATGAACCGCACCAACGAGAAGGGCGAATTCGTGGTTCGTGAAAATTTCAAATAAAATTTCCGAAATTTTCAAAAAACAAATTAGAAAATTTTCATGAAAATTTTTTGGAAATTGAAAACTATACTTATTTGAAATAAGTTATTTCACTTTCCATGAAGATTGTTCGTTAGGAAATTCCATTCTACTTTAATCTCGGCTATTTTCGAGCCTGCCGCTTCGTGCGCCAAAATTTGAGCGAGTTGAGCGCGTTCGTCGACGTCACACAAGTGCAACGCGACTTTCCGCCGCGATGCGTGTGGAATTCGATATTCACTGGCGAGGACCTGAGCGACTTCAGTTTCGCCACCAACGCCATTTTAGGTGAATTTGTAAGAAAATATAATTTTTTAAATTGTCAAAAAAATTATTAGTTATCGCTTTGAAATTTTCTCTTATTTTCATTTCGGTTTTGTTAACAAAGTTTACACCGGTTACGGAAAGGGGGATATTACCACGATAATGATGAGGAGGGATAATGATGAGGAGGGGTTGGGTTTAATCAACTATGTTAATAAGCAAACGTTACGTTTCAAATTTTCAAATTTTTTATATTTTAATTAAAATAGTTTTAGTCAGACTCGGCCCGTCGACCTTCTTCCACGTGGCCGGCTCGAGCTTTACGATATTGGCATTCTTCTTGTCGATGAACGGCCACATTCACCGCAACGGCAAAACGCTTTGTTCCGCCATTATTTACTTTATCGGAGGTTGGCTAGCGCTATTTTTCCCAACAACAACATCAGTTCCGGTTGCATTTAAGAAGATGTATTTAAGAAGATATGTTTAGATTTGTTTGATAAAGAAGCAAACGTTTTTTTGTTTTTGTGGTGTTATNTACAATAAATTTGAACCTTGTATTTGTTACGGTAAAAATTTGGAATGGTAGCCAAATGTCTTGATTTAAATTCAATACTGTAGTAATGTTTAGTGTACGAATTTTTGATTTTATAGTCAGTGCTTTGACTTGAATTCGGCGCACTATCTCTGGTCTCTTTCACTTTACACACACTCTATGCATTATTCCTGTGGGCAGAATAATTTATATATAGGTTTAGAGCCGGCGTGTCAGTGTTTAACTAGTGCTAACAAATTTTTCAAAATTCATTATTCCTAAAAAATTGTGACGTTTAGGTTTCACTTTTCTGGTGGCTGCGCTCAGCTTCTTGCCAATTCAAATTTGCATTTATCTTCAAACGAGCGCGTTCTTCAACCGATTTCCAGAACCGCAAGAGAAGGCGACCATTGTGCCCGGCCTCAATAAACTATGTATGTATCTCAGGGGTGCTACGACATTAAGCGTGCTACGAAAATAACCGTAAAATTTCAGGATCTCAAAATTTCGTAAATCGTAAATTTTTGCCCAAAAAAGCCGTAAATGTCGTAAATGTTAGCACCCCTGATACACATGTATCCATTACCACCTTCGTCGGCTAATCATGCGGAAGATGTTTAAAAAATAAGCCCCCTTCGGGGCGTCCAAAAATTGCATGTGGCATCCGTGTTTCAGGAGCCGCTGCGGGTAATTGGTAGAAGTTTTCAACCAGCAATAAACGCACCTCGGCTAGGCCTCATTGGTCACGTTATCGCCCGTGCGCAAAGCTGACCTCCCCATCAAACCAAAGGCAAATGTATGCAAAGCGCTGCAAATCCCGGATAGGTTTTAGCCGTGTGCAGACGGCGAGACAGTTTACGCTCTATTCCTGTTCTCTCTTTCTTTGATGAGCATTGTCTTTTCTTTCTTGCACTTTCTCAATTTTTTCTTTTCCTGTCCTTCCAACTACGTATACATACATATGTGTATTGAAATTTTATTTTCAGGAAATATGTAAAATATTTACTTCCATTTCCTTAGTCAGTAAAAATTAGATTATTTTGGCATTTAGCAATAATTTCATAATTTCGTGAAAGAATATAAAGTTTACTATAAAATTTCTCGTTTTCTCTGACGACTTTTTTCTGTTTTCTCATTTTCTTTGTGTTTATTGAAAACAAATTTTTCAAAAATTGTCATTATTTTTCATTTTCTCGGGTACTATGTATGTATGCTGCTCTCTCGTTCGTTCTCTTTTTTTCTTTTTTCTTTACTTTTTTTTCTTTTTCATTTTTTCTTTTTTATTTCCTCTTTTCTCAAAGCAATTTTTTAATCATTTTTAGCTATAAGAGTTTATTGAATTATGTGTATGGAAGTAAATTATTTATGTTATTATTTTGGCGTAACGTTAACAGTGATAGGAAGAAACGGTAATGCGAACGGTAGAGAATGGTTAATGGTAATTCGATAAATTCAAATAATTTTCATCAAAATTTCTAAGCTTAAAACATCTAAAAATTAAATGAATTTTTCAAATTTATAAATTTTCAGTGCAACAAGTATCGCTGATACCCGCGCGAACGCATCAACTTGGCAAGTACGCAATAATGCCATGCAGCAACAACAATAACAACAACACCAACAACAACAGCAACGACAACAACAACAAAAACAACTGCGGCGCTGATAAGCGTTTGAACAACAGCTATTCGAGCAGCTGCGACACAGCTACGACCGCCGCGCCCTTTCTGCCCGGCGTAACGGCGAGTATCAGCGCGTCGAGCTTGGGCGGCGGCGGCGGCAGCATCGCCGGCGTCAGCATCAATTTCGCCAACCGCCAGCGCCGCGAGTCCCGCACCGCGTCGCGTGACTTCAGCGCTCTCGGTATTTATCAGGAGTTGCGCGACGCGCCGCCGCCCTTGCTAACCGCCTACGCAATTCGCCGTCCTTCCGCGCAATTCTATCCGTAGCCGAGCGAGATATGCATTTGCGCCCCGAACGAATCTGTGGCGTGCAAAAATCGAATTTTTCGTTCGAAAATTTTAAAATTAAAAAATTTTTTTTGCTTATATAGTTTTTAATAATAAAAAATTTTCGATCTAGTTTATGTCTATGAAAAAATTGAATATTTTCGTGTAAAAACAGTAATTTTTCGAAAATTTCATTTCTCACTTTTTTGCGAAAACTTCTGAATTCCGCCTCGACTCGAAACAGCAAAAAATTCGAAATTTGGAGGCTAAAAATGGCCGAAATTCGGAATTCTGCTATGAGGCAGTAGCGTACAGCTACTGCGTAACCGTACTCTCTTTTTGTAACTGATCGTTAATCACATACACACTCCCTCAAAACTGTTACTGAAATTTTTTTTCTAAAACAATAAACTTTTATCGCCGCATTTTTATTGATTTTCACACAATTCGTCAATGATTATAAAAAAATTATATCTTGATTGACTCTGTTCTAAGCTGAACGATTTTGTGGAGATACGGTAATACTGGCGTACTGTGTATTCAACGCTCAGAGATGACGGCGTCGAAGAGCTACCGCGTGCGCCAGCTTACTGTACGCGGCGAAACGGCGCGACGCGGCCGACTAAATTTTTCCAGAAATAAAAAAATGTTTGCTAGCAAAGTTACGGTCCAATTAACGGTATTATACGATATAGATTCGAAGCGAAAAAAATTTCATAGCTCATTCATTTTCTTTATTTTTGCGTGTTTATTATTCAGACTATTTAAGATTACAGAGATATTTAAAATAAAATTAAGTTGTTCCCGCGAAATGTCACAAGTTTTTACCTGATATCCGGCGGCCGTCTCGGAAGCGGGCGCGCTGCTGGGGCCGGCGGCTGGCGCCGGATTGGCTGACGCGCCGCCGGCGGCGGAATAGTCGCCAGTGCCGCCGCCGCTGGAGTTCTCGGGCGCGGGTGCAGCGACGGCGGCTGCCGCAGCCGTGTCATCGTAGCCTTTGGCGGCGCTTGGCGCGGCTGGCGCCGCTTTGCTAGCGCCAGCGTAGCTGCCGCCCTGGTCCTAAAGTGAGCATTTGTTTAGTTTCAAATTTTCTTGAAAATTTTCATTTGTACCAAAAATAAACTTTTTTTTGTCAAATAAATTACAATAAAAAAATATTCTTTCAAAAAAATTTTTAAGTAAAAAAATTTATAAATTTTTTATTTATTTTTTTCTATTTTTTTCTTTTTCAATTTATTCATTTTTTGAAATATTTCCAGAACTATTTACCCCTGTCGCGTCGGCCGCGCCACTGGAACGGTCGGGGCACGGGCAGTATTCGGCGTCGAGGCCTGGCTGGCCGGCGGTGCCCGGCAGTCCCGGAATTCCGTCCTTTCCTTTCTCTCCTGAGAAGCAAATAAATTTATTTTTCAATGGCGAAACAAATAATCCAATATTTTTTTTACCCATTAAATTGAAGAAACGACCAAAAAAAGAAAAAAATTCTGTCAAAAGTTCGTATTATTTACAATATTTTTACACATTCTAGAAAACTCTAAAATCATGTACATATGTATAATCTTTCAGAACATTTTAAAACATTCTAAAATCTTCAAAAAGCTTCTACGATTTTCTACGATTTTATATAATAGAATCTTCGAAAACATTTTAAAATCTTCTACAACATTGTTCTAATCTTCTAAACCATTCTAGAGCAGTCTTGATGTGAACTGCTCTAAAAAGTTTTCGTTTTATTTTTCTTATGAACTTAGCTTATAAAGCAATAAATTTATTTAAAAAAAACATTAAAAGAAAAGTCGCAGAGACCATTAGCCAAGTGGACTTCTGGTTGCACTTGCGCGTTTCAAATAAAAAGTTTCTAAAAGTTTCTATTCGATGATATTTGATGTTTACATGTCAAATAGAAAGAAATTGAAAATGTAACCTGGCGGTCCCTGCGGTCCCTGCTCGCCCTGTGGGCCGGGCGGAGCGTCGTCGCCGCGGTCGCCAGGCAGTCCTTCGTCGCCGGCGGCGCCAGGCGAACCCGTCTGAATTTGATTGTTTACTTACAGTATCGAAACGAAAAAAATCAATAATGAATGATAACGAGAAATATCGTTATACAATTTTCTTATTTCCAAAAACTACACAGTATCGTATTATGGTACTGAAAAATAACTAACTTCTCCTTTCGTGCCCGGTGGTCCTCGCGAATATCCGATACCGTCCTCTCCGGGTACACCTAAAATTTTTTTCAATCAAATATAAATCAAATCTTTTTTTTGTTACTCCCAAAAAACACAGCAAATGGCTTGAGAAAATGTAAACAAAAAAGTGACTTTTTACAGTAATCTAAGAATATCAGATAACCTACGGATAGCAGGTAATCTACGGATATCAAATAATCTACGGACACTAGATAACCTGCGGATATCAGATAATCTGCGGTAACCTACGGCTTTATGTATAAAGAAAATGAATTTTTAATTTTATTTATCATTAAATTTCCACAAAAAAATTACTAATTAAATAATTTTTAATGATTTTTTCATTAAATAATAATTTTTAGATGGAATTAATTAGACAATTTTCTAATTGTTGAACTTTGTCAGAAACTTTGAAACGTTTTTGAGTTTATTTTTTGCTAAATTTCCCATAAAAACAGCGAAAAACTTGCCCTTTGCGCCCTGTGGGCCGAGATCGCCGGGATGGCCGGATTCGCCCTCGGGGCCCTCTTCGCCCTCGACGCCGTCGCGGCCGGGCGTACCGGGCGGGCCTTTCGCGCCCTTGTCTCCGCGCGGGCCGCGCTTACCCTTGTAGCCGGGATGGCCGGGCGGGCCGGCGGGGCAGGAGCCGCACGAGGGATTGTGGACGGGCACCGACGCCTGCTCGTATGGATTGTCAGAGGCGGGCGCCACCGGCGCGCCGTCACCGGCCTTGCCCGGCTGGCCGTCCATGCCGTCCATGCCTGAAGCCAAGCGAATAGTCAAATGGAAATAGAAAAACATTGAGAGAAAAAAAAAACGTTTCAAGCCGTTTTTATGACCATTTCAGTTTTTATGACCAAACCATTTCAGATAATTTTTTTAAATAAATTAAAAAAATGACAAAAAAATTCAAATGTTGAAATATTTGCTCAGAAAAATTTCGCCAAAAACCGCCCTCATTATTTTTATAGAATTTTTTGAATTGCTGAAATGATCGAAATATTGCTTAAAACTTTGAAAAAATGAGAAATTATTGAAAAAGATGAATAATTTCTGAATAAAAAAAATTTTTTTTTCGCGTACCCGGTTCTCCTGGCGGTCCCGGCGCTCCCTTGGGGCCGGCGGGGCATTCGTTCTTCTTCGACGCGCCGCCACTGGCGCCCGCGCTGGGCGCGTCATCTGAAACCAAAATTGTAAAAATTGTGTCCGAAAACGCCTAATGAAATGCTCAAAAATCAATAAAATCGCCTACATTGCCGCTTGCGTCTGGCTAGTGCAGCTTCGGCGCGCGCCGCGCGCATCTCCTCGCCCTGCGCCATCAGTGCGCGCCACATCTTGTTGGAAGTGTCCATGTAGGCGGCGCGCTGACCGACCATCTCCGCCTCGAGGTCGGCGATGTTCGTCAGCATCATCGGCACGCCCACCAACAGCGCTAGAAAAGCGACGCCGGCTAGCGACGCGGCCGCCGTCACTGTACTACGCGTTCCGGAATCCATTCTCTTCCTTGTCTGGCGCTCGCTACCGTAGTATTTCGCACACAAAAGTCTAGAATTGCGAAAAAAATTGTAAAAATGGCTGAACAAATACACAAATTCAATAATAAACTCGCACATATTTCGCTTAAAAATGAATTATTATTTAATTAATTAATGTAAATTAATAAATCGAATGCATTTGGGTAAAGGAAAATGAGCGAACAAAAATTTGTGATACTGTGATATATTCATGGGGAAGGAAATGTCGGATGATCGGCGGAGCTTTTCGAGATTCAAGTTAC